>JALPQI010004515.1:0-72271 GCA_025490895.1 Thaumatotibia leucotreta
TCTGCACGTTTTCATAGACAATATAGTGCGGAACCATAGATCATTCTGGGTGTTCTCTTGTTAATTCGTCACGTGGAGGCTGCGTTTTGGGGATTTTTTGCCACATTAAAAAGGGGAGTGAGGCAATGAATTTGAGATCGGCAATCATTAGTTTGCACTATGACACATCAATTTACCGACTACTTCATAATTTTATTACATGGCTATTCATGCTTTTGTGTGGTAAGTGCAGACAGCTGACGCTTGTCACTTTTGTATGGATGAGAAAGTCACTTTTTGATCGTATGTAACCTAACCTAACCTATTCATAATAGAAAACTCGAATGTGTGTTAGTTACTCAGTTAACTCATAGGCAGGAAGGCCATGAGTAGGTTCTAGCACTTGGTTATGAATTTTCGCAAAGTGGAGACTGGAGTTATTTTTCCCAGTTGGACTTTTCTTCACATGTTAACGAAATTACATTTGCTGAGTATAAAGATCAGATTTTCAATCGTTTTGAATAAAGAGCCTGTTGAAATTACTTCTAATAAAAAAATCAATTCGATAGCTTTAGTGGTTGTCGAAATATTTATTTTAACAATGTGACAGACAGGCGGATGGACAAAGTCGCACCATAAGGCACTGGTCTCACCGCGAGCTACTAAGCTATGAACTATCGGCTATAAACACGAACAAAAGATACGCACTCCCGTATAAATAAAAGAGACACGGCGATACTCGCCCGGCGGTAATAGCTGATAGCTGGGCGAGTATCGCCGTGTCTCTTTTATTAGGGTTCCGTAGCCAAAATGGCAAAAACGGAACCCTTATAGATTCGTCATGTCCGTCTGTCACAACTGATTTACTCGGAAACTATAAATGCTACAGTAACGAAATTTGGTAAGAATATGTGTTGTATAAACCGCTACAGGATTATGATACTAAATTGTAAAAAAAACCATTGGGGTGGGGGCCCTCCATACATGTAACTGAGGGATAGAAATTTTTTTTTAGTTGTATATAAGCGTGTGGGGTATTAATAGAAAGGTCTTTGAAAATGATATGAAGGTTTATAAATCTTATTTAAATTTAAGCTAATCGTTTTCGAGATATCAGCTCTCAAAGTCTGAAAAATGTGTCCCCCCCCCCTCTATTTTTTGAACTACGCGATATAAAATTCTAAAAAAAATATATGTTATGCACATTAATAAACTCTATCAACGATTTTTAGTTTGATTAAATTATCTCTTTTAGTTTTTGAGGTAGGTTGATTTAACTGTATTTTTTTAATAATAAATTGATAATGGTACGGAACCCTTCGCGCGCGAGTTCGACTCGCACTTGGCCAGTTTTTTACACGGGAGTGCGTATCTTTTGTTTGTGTTTATAGCCGATAGTTCATAGCTTCGTAGCTCGCGGTGAGACCAGTGCCTTAGGGTTCCCTTTGCTCTTTTTTGGTACAAAATAAAAAAACGAAGTATCTTGGAAGCCTCGTTGGAGTACCTACTCTATAATCCATGCACGTTACAAAAAGGCAATTTTTATGTCACACGATGACACGACTGACACAATATCTGTTCTTCTGTTCTTCTAGATTGCGAAGTTCCCAAATACGTATTAAGGTGCATTTCGAATTTTAGACCAAACGAGCATTCGCTCATTCTATCCTCTCACTCTACGAAATCAACGATGTTCGACGAAGCACGTTTTGTGTAGCGAACGAATTTCGTAGAGTGGGGGATAGAATGAGCAAATTCTCGTTTGGTCTCTAAATGCACCATTACGTTATCACTGATGACTAAATTGATTTTGTTTTGACATTTATGGTGTAGGTAATGCTAGGTCGCTCAAAAATGATACAAAATCTACTACTCTATAAAGTGGTACTTACTTATTTTTATTTCACTTTGCGAACAATGTAAACAAACCTTATAGAATTAATTTATTTTATTTTATTATTTTCAAACGATGAAATGTGTTTAACCCTTTAGGCAGAGACGATTTGGAAACCACCTATGGCACTTCAAATAAGTGTTATATTTTCAAAGAGTAAGACTGACATTCCACTGACTTTATTGAAATTTCAGCCTTATAAAGGGTTAATTTCCACGTCATTGAATACTGCTAAATCTATTATTTAATCTACTTAATTAATTATCCAAAATCATGAAAAGAAAAAAATTGTGTTGCAAGTAGATTATAGTTCATTGTGTGTGTTCATTTTCGTACATATTTTTTTAATACAGCAAATTGAAGAGAAAATGCCGAAGCTTAGTAGGTAAATTAAAATATAAGGTACCTACATTTTATTATAAAGTAACTAAGCATTTTTTTTACATCTCATGTCTAACTATAATATCGCACACTAGTACACACAATTTGTGTACTAGTGTATGTACACCAAACGAAGGAAACTCAGGGGAAAAAACTCGTGTATAAGCGAATTTTGGCATAGTTGTAGGGAATGGTGTTTTAAACCACATACTAAAAGTACTGGTGGTTAGGGGTGGAGCTAACGGGGGGAGGGGGGGTGTAAAGGTCCTTATTTTTAATTTTTCGTAAATAACTCGTAAACCGTGGCTTATAGCAAGAAACGGTCTAGTACATAAGTAATCTACATAAAATTCTCTACAAAAAAAGTGTATGCATGTTTCCTCTGGGATCAATATGTCATGAGATAAGAAACCACGAAGATGGACACAATAGAAATAAACACATTTGTTTAAGTAGGTATGGCACATACAGAATGCTCGCGAGCATTCTAAAAGATTTGAATGCTCAATTCCTGACCATATTTAGAGTCTTTTATGTTACATAAAATTTCCTGGATTCGGCTTAGTTTCAGAGATAATCAACCTTTTTTTCGAAATAAGTTTTTCGACGTTACTCGTCATAAAACTTCTTTTTGATTACAATGCTACCGCAATGTGTTTTAATATTACCACACCTTTTGCCTGGTAATCAAAAAATGGGAATAAACTTGACGAAATAACCAGTCCCTAAAAAAAATGTTAAAATAAATAATTTTTACAAATTGTTGTTATGATAAAAAGTACTGGAAATGTGAAAAAGTATTCAAAAAATCTAAAATAAAAGAGAAAAAAAATTTTTTTTTGGTGGTGTTTGACATTAGGTCTTGTAATATTTTTTGTTTATTTTGATGTCTGGAATGCATACTTAAAATCTTTTGGAATGCTCGCGCCCGGGCACGCCCTGTATGCTTATTTGTAAAAATAAAATTCCTAATTATCTCCTAAACCTAAAATATTCTCATAGTCATTGTCAAAAGATTTTTACTATGCATTCTAGACATCAAAACAAACAAAAATTATTATGAGACCTAATGTCAAATACCACCAAAAAAAAAATTTTTTTTCTTTTTTTTTAGACTTTTTGCATACTTTTTAACATTTTCAGTACTTTTTATCATAACAACAATTTGTTAAAATTATTTATTTTAATATTTTTTTCAGGGACTGGTTATTTCGTCAAGTTTATTCCCATTTTTTGATTGCTAGGCAAAAGGTGTGGTAATATTAAAACACATTGTGGTAGCATTGTAATCAAAAAGAAGTTTTATGATAAGTTACGTCGAAAAACTTATTTCGAAAAAAAGGTTGATTATCTCTGAAACCAAGCCGAATCCAGGAAATTTTATATAACATTAAAGACTCTAAATATGGTCAGGAATTGAGCATTCAAATCTTTTGGAATGCTCGCGAGCATTCTGTATGTGCCATACCTACTTAAACAAATGTGTTTATTTCTATTGTGTCCATCTTCGTGCTTGATAAGAAAGCACCCCTCCCCCCGTTAGCTCCACCCCTAACCACCAGTACTTTTAGTACGTGGTTTAAAACACCATTCGCTACAACTATGCGAAAATTCGCTTATACACGAGTTATTTCTCCCGATAGGCAACTTTTGGTCTTCGTTAGGTGGGCTACACCTAGATCAAAACAGTAGGGAGTAGGGACCAACTAAACTCTATGACCAAAAAATTTTATGGTCATCAATATCTTAATAATACCGGAATTTTAAAAACTCATGGCATGGCTACAGCCCGTACGTAAGGGAGCCATGATTAAAAAAAAAAAAGAAACAACTGTCAACGCCCAAGGCGGCGCGTGCCGGCCAAATTAATTATAACGACGTTTTAATTATAAATTCACACGACGCAACACTAAAATGACGATTATTCCTAAATTACAACCCAAACACAATGGAATTTAAAATTGGAATAAACCGCCTTACTTAGCTTCCTTAATAATTGCTACCGACACCTTTACAATAAAGTTTATTTCAATATGGTCTTAAAAAAAATAAACGCAGAATATGTAATTACATCCTATGATTGTACGTTCAATGTAATTACATCGAATTTTGAATTACATTCGATATCAACAACTGTTACTGGCCAGCTTATAAAGATCCGCCTTTATTTCAGTTATCGAGAAATCTATTTGAATTCCGAAGACGTTTGAGGGGAGTTTACAATGGTCTTAATTCAAATAACATCATTACACCCTCACACGTACTGGCCTTAAAATTATGGTTGTACTTGTAAAGGCAAATTTTAAATTTCGAATCGATAAAAATGGAAATGGCAATAATATACAGCCAGTATTAATTACGACACAAAAGTTAACATAAATTATCAGCTCGTGGCCGTGTTATTAGTGGCTTTCTTCATATTTCGCATTTGTATGGGTTTTATTAAGCGTTACTAAGTTTTCGCCTTTTATTCATAGTGTTATTGAGGTAAGAAATTATAAATAATAAGTATAATGACTGATAATTATTCGAATGTCGTGCGTGGGCAGATTGCGGGGTAACGGTCTGTTATTTCGATATAACGATCGTGTTTTCGTCATCGATTTGCGATGACACCATTCCAATGATTTCATTGACGAGATGACATTTCACGTACGACGTTCTATTGTTTTAGAGCCTATTATTTCCAACCAATAATCATTAGACGTCATTATTTCAGTAAATTACTTATGTTAAGTAAGTATAGTCTTAAATATAGTTGTAAAAGGTAGTTTTAAGTCTACCTGGGTTGTTTTCTGATAATTCCACACAAATAAATAATGTTTTTCTTCAATCAAATCCTGCACAATTTTTGAAATACCTAAAATAAAGAATATGATATGGTGGCAAATTCTAAAAACTCTTAAAGTTGGTTAACAATAGACTAAACAGAAAAAAAAATATTTCACATTTTTTTTTACATAATACTTACAGATTTATTTTCTAGACTCTTTAATTCCCTACCCACTTCATTTTGAATTCATAAACAAAAAATAAGAAAGTTTTTTCGGTGAATCACAATTGTACGAAGCTCAGAACGTTCGTTAAAAGAAATTGTCGTGACAAATATGGAGCCCCTATTAAAGCCATAGAGTTTTATGACGATACCGCTATCCATTGACTTCATGTGTGGCAACACTTGCCGCCTTTGGTGTTCAATTTGTCTCGTAAACTGGTCACACTAACGTTATTGCCGATTATTTGTCAATGGAACGCAACCAAAGACAATGTGTTTACAAGCAATTATTTATTTTTACGCTTTATCGCACTTTCATGCAATGATACTGGTTATAGTTAACGATTTAACAACCAATATGAATATTTAAAAAGTGACCTAAACGCTACAGGACCAATTAAACTAGAGACGTCATTGTCTATGGTATATTTTGGGTAAAAAGGTCAAGTTTTGGTGGTGATTTGGCTAGTGGGCGACCAATTAACGGATAACAAACTTCGTCCGTGACCAATTCTCGTACAGTTTTAACAATTTTGAGTTTCGAACGTCGTGTAATATAATTGGACATCGGCCGCCGACCATCGACATTAGGCTTGGCATACACTGATCGTGTCGTTTACATGAAATCGCGGCTTAAATCCTTTTTTCTACTCCAGCACTTCTATCTGGCAATTGAATGACTGATAGCGATATTCAAAAATAATACAATTTTACTGACTTATTATTACGGCTCTTATAGATTTTCATACAACATAGTTATTGTTTTGAAAAAATAAGCCCTGCAGAGTTTTTAGGCAGAAAACATAATAAAACTTCTTGTTTTAGTATAGGGATAGCACCGGATGTAGCTTCACTACATAGTATAAAGTAAAGTCACTTTTTCTGTCCCTATGTCCCTTTGTACGCTTAAATCTTTAAAACTACAAAACGGATTTTGATGAGATTTTTTTTAATAGGTAGAGTAATTTAAGAGGAAGGTTTTTATGTAGATATAGTACCCGTGCGAAGCCGGGGCGGGTCGCTAGTTTAGTATATTCATTAACATCACATGCATCCCGTAGCATTACCATGATGAGACCATGACTTTGAAAGTATCGGTAACGTTAGGTTTTACTCGATACGTAAAGGGGCATTTTCGCGAGAAGAGATACAAAAACTTATTTTTCTGAAACAGGTAAATTTTATGTTTTTCCTGCTCAGAATCACGAGCTCTTTCGATCCTACTAGAAAAAAAAAGTGTCCCAACTTTTTGTTTCTATTTACGTAACCAGTTTTCAAACACTTTGTACAGCGGTTACAAATTCAAATTCAAATTCAAATTCAAAAATATTTTATTTCGACCAACAAGGATCATATTAAAGTTAGTAACAATTTCTTAGCCTAAAGTTAGCAAATATAAACTACTAATAAGATAACATAAAATACTGACAACAGCACTTAGTAAGGCTGGGCTGTCAGTACATGGATCATATGACAATGATTCACATACTGACAATCAAACCTCTCCGCAAATGCCCTCAGGATACCATTGGAGCTAGCCCGCACCCTGTGCGCCAGAGACGTGCAGCGTTTTCTCATAGTTGCATAGAAACAGTCAACTCTGGCATCCGCGAACATCCCTGACGCACTACAGAAACGGGGCAGCCCCAATAGTATCCTGAACGCATTATTGTACTGCACACGTAGGGCGTTGTACTGCTTTTGCGTATAAGAGACCCACAGACTGCTCGTGTAGAGGGTCGTACAGAAGGCTCTAAACAGAGTTATTTTGACCTCAGCTGAACAACGGGCAAATCGGCGGGCCACCATGTTCGCTCTAACAGACAACGCCCTCCGTTCTCGCTCAATGTCTGCATCGTCCGTCAGGTCAGAGGTTACCACATGTCCTAAGTATTTGAAGGTATCCACCTTTTTAAAGTAGAGCATGTAAAATGTATGAAAAATGTGGGACCATTTTTTTCTTGTACTTTTTTTCTCCTAGATTGAAAGAACTCGTTATTCTGAGTAGGAAAAACATTAAATTTACCTACCTTAAAAAAAAAAATTTTTGGATCTCTTCTCGCGAAAATGCCCAAAGCAGGCCATCGCGCTCGCTCCAATATGTCAGTGCGAGCCCAATTATAATTATAATGCATTACGTATTGAGTAGGTACAACCTATTCCTCATCTCCTTTACTTTCCAACTCATGGTAGGGCTACCGCTCATCTTGTATTGGGTACTAGAGACATTTCATCCGCTTTAAAATCAGGAAAAACGTTAAATGAAACGGTTTATTTGAATGAGGTTAAAAAAAAGCAAGTCTGCTACAGCTTATTTTTTTTTCTTACCCCCAACGCACCTTATCGCTTTAGTACTTAATATATTAACACCTACTACGGCGTTGTTTTCTGTATAATACTTACTCGAAATAAATAGTCGACTATACGCTGCCTTATCTACACCGAGGCGGCACGCGACATCTTCAAACACTCCGTTCCAAATTCAAATAAAGCAAATAAAAATAATAATTACTCTCGCTAACTCGTAACTTGTTACATAAATTAACGAAAATTGAGACTTAATCCATTACTTCAGGCTATATTTTGGCTTGGGTTTAGTGTTTAAGAGGACTAGATTGCGAAAGTTATCGATTAGCAGCGTATGTGTGGCGAATGGATTTTACGGAATACCGCTATTTAAAAAAGTTGAGTGACCATAGACAAAGTTCGTATGTTTTTAATTATTCTTTGTTTTGTGGCCAGTGTTCCGAACCGTACCGAATAATGTTATACGGATTTTTGGCGTTTGGTAATTTTTTAATGGAATTGCAATGTGATGTAATATTGTGTACGGTGTTTTAACACGACTATAGTGGCAAACAAACTTGTTAGGTAGAAAAAGGAGGCATCTACTATATTTTTTAAATTTGGTGGAATTAAGGCTGTTATTATAAGCAAAAAACTCAACTTCCGTTTTGTAGAGGTAGGTAATAAAATAATGGGTCGTATCTCTGATCGACAAGTACCTATATATTACACAGGAAGCATTTTAGCAACAACACCGTCTCACATCACAATCTAGCCCTAAATGTTACTGCTATATCTGTAGGTACTATTTTTAGTTAGTTATTTATAGTAGCCGATTTCTAAGAATGAACATTTGACGTTAAGGCTATCGGAAAAATGGTGAGTCTTACCCTAATATTAATAAGGATTAATCTATAATTGTCAAAAGTTCATTTTTAGAAATCGGCAACTATATTTGTATTGTTTAGGTCACAAGTAGAACTTCAGTATTTTTACTTAGGGTGGCAGAACCAATGGACCAAAATTGTGTTAATGCATTTGTTTCGAGAAAGTAATTTTACAGCCGTATAATCTTAGAACTAGACACTTTTAAGGTAATCGAAATTCGCAAATTTCGAGGATTTTTTCTCTGTCAATCTAATGACGCCTTCGTTTGAGTGACAGAGAAAAATCCTCGAAATTTACGAATTTCGATGTTCGCGGTAGTAGGCCTGGTGCTTAGCCAAGTTGCCAATCGCTAGCGCTTCATCGTTAATCGCAGCTAACTGTCTTTGTCGCACTAATATGAAAGAGTGAAAGAGAGGGAAAACTACGTTACGCTACTAAGCGCTAGCGATTGGCATCTTGGCTAAGCACCCTGGTGTTTGTCAGCTGTGTCCAACACTGGTGCCGCCACACTATTGCCAGATGTAATAGAGTGCAGATGCAGGGTCATGTCACATCATGCTGAGATGAGACCATTTCGTGGCCTTATTTATTTCCGTTTTGTATACACCTAGTATGTGATTTTGTTACTTATGTGTTGCAAAGTCCACGAATAAATGTGTCAGTGTATTATAGAAAGGTACATTCACAGTGTTTAAAATCGATTTCGTTGAAGAACACATTAAAATCTATTTTAACACGTTCGCCCCCGGTACCTTGTTACCGGTACCGGTTTCACTAAATTCTAATACTACACAGATCGAAATTTTCTTATTAAAACTCCTATGCCAGTGACACGCATGTGTGACCGAAATGATTGTACCTACTCCCATGCCGACGACACAACCCTTGTGTCAAAAATGTTCTGTGAAATACGAACTCTAGCGACGAGAAATACGAGCTCTAGTGAGTACGGTAATTTTGATCACGTATGTGTGTCACTGGCATAGGAGTCGGAATTTTTTGATCACAGACGGTGTGTCACCGGCGGCGTCGAACGTGTTAAGAGTCGTGACAAGTTACCTTTTCGTGTGCGTGCACTGACTCAAATTATTCTAATTCTATTCTATTGAATGACTTTTCAAGGATTGATAAAGGAGGGCAATCAAAGATATAAGTAACACATAATTGTTTATTTACACCAGCTTATATGCACAGTATCGAAGGCGCAAACGCCACTACATAGTATAAAATATCGCATCGCTGCGACTGTAGGAACGAGAGGTCTATATACAACTATACTCTTTCCAGAGTTTTAAGAATCGGTATTTAAAAAAAAATGTTTTAATTTTCGAACATAGTCTGACAAACACGTCTTGTGAAATTATATTTCATGCGATTTACTCGCGTTTTTAAGTTGAAATATACTCGCCTTGTTTCGCTCCGAATATGAGGAGCTTTTTCGAGAGCCAATTATCATAGCTGCGCGACGAAGATGCCTCATATACGGAGCGAAACAAGTCAACTATTTTTCGACTTAAAAAAAGTGAGTGACCCGCGAGAATTATAATTTTAGTATGAATGAGACTCACGTGAGCTTTGTGCTTAGAACACATTTTGTCACAAAAATTTTAAAAGCGTCAATTTTAGTATTTATTTGGGCAAGTACGCAATCTACGCATAAGTTAGGTACTTATTGCCGCCATTTATTTCAGTGACAAAATGTATTATCTATCACATTATAATAAGCTTTAAATAAAATCTAAATATGTTTGGAGCAAAACAGAATCAACAAAACATTGTTTACATGGCAGCGATAAGGAAAATTATGTACCTGCAAATGATTGTACGGTAAAAGAAGTACTTAATACGACATTTCTGATAATGATAACAACAGATGAATTGGACATAGTTATACAAAAAGGAAACCAACCCAAAAGAATTTTTCATTCTAATTAACACCATAAATCAAATTAAACAACTCAATCTTTGAAATGACAAATTCATGTGGGTTGGTTACTTTTTGCATAACTACATCCTACAGAAATAGTATAAAGTGAGACCACAAGAAACAATTACAATCATTGATCACTATCGTGAACCATTCGGATACCTACTTCAGATACTATTTAATATTATTCATTATGAATATGCGTTGCATTCAACAAATAATACTGCAAACGAGATGGGTTACAAATATTTGGAAAGTAGGTTCCACTTGAAATTATTCGACTAAATAAAACTAACATAGTCTGGTAAGCAAATATGCCAGGAGAAAAAGGCGGCAAACATGGTAAGCGCTCGCAGAATATCTGAAATTCGCGGTTTTATTACTGACATCCAGGATTACCAGACTATGTTACACTTACTGTTTATTCTTGCCCAGATTATAATATAAGATCAATATTTTAAACGAGTAATTACCATTTTTTTTATATTGGCACAACAAAGTGGCTCCACTCCACCTGATTGTAAGTGAAAAGTAGAGCCCAAATCGCGGCGGCAACCAACAGGATGCTTAGCCAAGTTGCCAATCGCTAGCGCTTAGTAGTGTATCGTAGTAAAAATCTGATGTTTTTTTTCGAATGGGCAATGTTTATGTCCTAGGAAGGGTTAATGTAAACATAGTTTTATAAATACAATTATTTGATCTAACTTTAATTATTCACTTTTTGACGTGTACCTAGACATTGCGTATTTTTTTCTTGTGGTCTCATTCCATTTAGGTATTTTATTTTAACGGTCACAATATTAATACAATTATTTTGCTATTACATACAAGTCATACTAAATTATAGACCGTTGCTCAATAATTACTGTTTGAATTTATTCATTTGATAAAAATAGCACAAGACCTAATTTTTATGCAATATTCTTTATAATACCGACTGGTAATGTCTCAATGTTGGTAATAAGTGACACAATCACTATCCTTAATTAGTATTTATTTATTCTACTAATTACTTTAGTCGCGATTGCTGGAAAGATATTTAACCTTTACTTGAATGTACTTAGAATTTAAACTTAACCTATACATTTATCTATTTATGTACAATTACTTTTAGGTCCCAATTTATGTGACTGGTACATAGATGTTTTGAAATATAATTTCCATATTGCACTTACTGGTTTATAAATACAAAAAATACCTACATGAAATAAATTAAGTCAGTATAAATTTTTCGATACCGCAATCTATGCACCAGTCGACATAAATCCAGCAATAAATAATTTAAGAATATCTCTATAAAATTATTAAGTACTTAAATAATAAAATCAACTATCACATTTAAATTTCCAACGAAGCTTCTTCATAAGTTTTTTGTACAACGACTACACCTATCAGTTTCTATGTACAACTAACACTAGAAAGAGTGAAGTACTTTACGCCATACTAACCATTAGTGGAGATACATCAAACGTCACTATTAAAAAGTCTGATAATTTAAAAAGTATTTCACCATAGAGTTCGTTCGAATCGAACGTTCGATTTTTAAAAATCGAGCGCGCGACGATCGTACAACGCTTCTCGAGCGATCGCGCGCGATGCCTCGTTTCATTTAGACGCGTTCACTACTAGGTTAGTAGCTGCCTCCTCGCTCGCCCCTATACTCATAGCTTTCTTCTTCAAAATGCCTAAGTCTGTGACATTTTCTAGAAAGCTCTTATGTGCGGAGAGTACTTTAGCACTTTCAACGTCTTTTTTTAGTTCCTCCATATCTCTTTTCAGCTTTGCCCGTCTGTTTTGGAACCAGGTGATGACTTGGGCATTGGAAAGACCGAGAGAGCTGGCTATTTCGTCCCTGTCTGCGGGTGAGAGGTACTTTTGGTAGAGGAACCGTTTCTCGAGCTCGAATATCTGGTGATTCGTAAAGGCGGTTCGTGATTTTCGCTTCTTTTTCGGCTGTGGCCTCGAGTTGAACAGGTTCAGGTGATTTGACTGACCGTCTGAAACAATGAAAAATAACGGTTATTATAAAGAACAAAAAATCAATAGAAAAGACAACATCGGCCTTAGCCATCTGTTTTCGATTGTATTGATTAGAAAGAGACGAGTAAAGGCCGCATGTTGCTGTCAAACACAATATATGCTAGCCCCCAGGGAGGGCAGTTATAATCACACATCATAAAACTAATCAAGGTGTATTGAAAATACAGACATCAGTAGGCACTCTCAAATTAGGGGCAATCCTGTCATATATCACAGATAATACACAGTATAATACAGATAAGAGTATTTTTATCAGGCATTAAAAGAGTATTCGTGTCTATGACAGTCGTAAAGTGCCCGCAGCGCTAAAATGTAACTCTTCCGTCGTAAAAGACACAATAAAAGAGGCAATTTTAACGAGTCGCGGATACGGGCCACTTGTGCCAGTCCTATTCAAGAGTTTAGAAATCGATCCGATGTGTTATGTTATTGATTTATGTTTAGCTTATTGACTTTCCATGAAATTGGCGAGAGATGCACTGTGGACTGGAGCGCGAAATAACAAATTAATTAAACTTTTTTGGAGTTAGAATTACCGTAAGATGGGGCTATTTGAGACCCATGGGGCTATTTGGTAACATGGAAATTAAAGGTCTCAGATCTAAATGAATGTTACTATCGCGATATTTGGAACAAATATAAATAATTATTATACCTGGAACCACATATTTTCATAATAATCCCATGCTAAAAAGAAAGCAGGCTTAAATGCTATTTTGTCCTCAGTACCAAATAGCCCCGTGGATCTCAAATAGCCCCTTCTTACGGTAGTAAAATTTTAACATTATATTCGTAAATATTGATTACACATTAGGTGAAATGATTTCTAAAACTCTCGTTCTCATTGACACCTAACTGACCTATAACTTCAAAAGGCTTCACTTGTATCACAGTAACAGACTGTGTGAAGTGATTTAGAAAAGTCTTAAACAACTTACATTCAAATACAATAATTCAAAATTCTTTATTCCGTTAAATACAAAAAAATACAAGGATTTGTGTATCCCAAAAGTTATTTGCAAGGTAACCAGTGCCGAGAGTTCATAATCTGTATGTCTGTATTGTTACTGCAATAATTTGAACAGTAATAATTACCAAATAATCCTAAAATCAGACTGATACAAGTAGAACATAAAATTTGTAATATTTCTTTTATTGCGATCGTAACGGAAATGAGGATAGGGTAACAATGTTATCAGCTTCCGTTTGTACTTTCTATGGTATTTTGTATTATCTATGGTAGGTTGGCAGGTATACTAATGTTCACATTTACTAATAGAACTGTTGAATTTAACAGGTACTTAAATACTTAGTTTTTTAGCCTTAAGAAATAAATAAATAATATTAACGTGTCTTTTTACTAAACTAATTATAATAAATAAAAAAATAGACTAAAATAATTAATTGTGAAAATAATTGTACATCTCCTATATGAATCTTTTTTTGTGAGGTACATAGGTACCTACATATTTCTTGTAACTTTTTACAAATGGGGTTTTTTTAATTTAAAAATATATTAAAATACAGTCTGTCATCCTCAGATCAGTAGAAAAGAAACACTATACTCGTACTACTAACACATAAAAAAAAGATAGATATACGTAGATAATATTCATTTCGCGTCGTGTTTTACTGCCATGTTAGCTTTCTAGCCACACTTATAGCTTTTATCTAATGCTAAATATAATAAAAACGAACTGTACCTAACAATGGTTGCTTAGGAAATTATGTATGCAGCTAACAGATCAAATTATCATTCATAACCATAAAAATAAGGTTTTATAATGACTATTTTTACATATTCATTCGTCAGATGACCTTTAGTTATACTTTATTTGTACCTTAGATATATTTAACCAATACTATTTGACTGTTATGTACACTATATAGTAATACAAACCACCATTAAAGAACAAGTTAACATTTCAAACGCAAAAAGTACCTAATAAAGTAAGGTATTTAAAGTTAGTTCGGAAAGAGAAGGCACGTGAGATATATAGACAAGCTTTGCTGCCAGACGCCAACACTTTCCTCACTGGCTCTAACGTTTAGTTTATGGTAAAGTTTTTTTGACCTCCACGAAGTTCCATGTTTCATGACACGAGCGTTATATCGCGCGGTTCACCGCAGAAATTAAAAAAATAACCCACGGCCGTTAATTTAAACGCCTATGCGTTGTCGTCGTTTTGGAACGCGAGTTCGGAATTTGAAATGTGGCAATTATTGAGACCGCATTATGCATTGTGCTGTGAACGAAAAAATAAGGCAGTTTTTATTGTTTTTACAAATAGGCACTTGTAAGTTGTTAACTTGTTATAATATTGATGTTAATCTATTTTCCAACATAAATAAGCAGGTACAATTCCTGAAATGGCTCGGTATTGGCTGAACACAAGTGTAATGATTCCAATTTTAAAATTATGTACCAATTGCAATTACCAATGGCGGTGCAGCATGGCTGCCGGAAACGGCCATATTGCACGTAGCTGCCAACCGAACAAGCCGAAACAGTCGGCCATCGTTTTTAAAGATTTGTACGTGTGTGACCATAATTACTCTGTCCACACGGTTATGTTGTCTGTGACTGTCTAACCAGGCAGTGCAAAAGGTAGCAAATTTAAGGAATGTAGGCAGGAAGTGTTGGTTGTCCGTAGGAAATTTGAAATTGCCGCCTTTTTCTACTTACAAGCAGAGATGGGCAAAATGTAATCGACTAACAATTAACAATTAAAATTAACAGAATTAATTGCAACTAACGATTGAAAACCACGATTGATCAATTTTAGTTGTATAGAGTTCGACTAACTTAGTTGCAACTAAATGTAGTTGCAACTAAATTAGTTGCCGATTGATTTCGGACAGCTAAATTTTGTAATCGATTAATTAGTTAGACTGATTTCTCGCGACTAATGTAAGATGAATGTAGGAAATAAATTGAACAAAAAACCTATGACTATGTTTACAAATTGGTTAGGATTAACGGAAGGGCACTTTTTGAAATGTCGTATCGTATCTCACAGTCCGCATAACTTACGGTGATGCAAGGTAGCTCAAATCCTTTCAAATTTAATAGTCTTTCAGTGTTTTATAGCAATTAGTATATAATTAGATATAGTTTTTTTTAGTTAAACGCAAAAACTAAAAAAGTCCGATTTTTTTTTTAATTTTTACGCCCCATGCCGACATTCTTTTTTTTTCTTGTAATACATATCAGGCCTGTCCAACTAGCACGTTTGGTTCGAACTGTCAGTGCCACCCCGAGGAGTACATCAGTAGGGCAAGCGATGTCGCACGTCGCGCACTCGTGAAAGTCGTGAATGTTGTTCGTCGAATATCTACGTACTAATTCGACCGCTGTCAGAGAATTGACTATAACAATTAACTATAAAAATAATAAAAAAACAATATAAAAAAGGTAGTAATTAAATATTAAGACTATATCATTTTTTAAAAGGAAGCATCCTTAGCACCTTATTTTTCAGAAAAGGTACGAGTTACGCGATAGAAAGAGAGCGCACTTCTTCGTGACATTTAGCGTTGCGCGGTGGGAATTTGAAATTAATAGTATCGTAGCAAGAGTCATTTTTTCTATAAACGTGTTTTTGGAGATGGCTTTCTGTACTTGTACTAATATGTATTCTGCGGTAATATGCATTTGCTTACATTCCTATGGGGCCTACCTTAATAATATAAAAAAAATTTGCAGCTTTGCAACACGACTTGCGATTTGTATGTAAAACTTAGATAGGGGGCTCCTGCATTTGAATTTCGCGTTTTTATTTTCAATTACAAAGATAACTGACCTGATGTTACCCTTAAATGAAAGAATATTAAGTGCGCTATTAGGTCATTATTGCATATTTTTCGTAGCATTATTAGGTGAGGCGATATTAAGCCGAAAACGTTAACAAAACTCAAAATTTTATCAGAAACTAAAAATAATCGTCAGTTTTTGACGTACTACACAGCTAGCGCAACTTTTTTTTGCTTGATAATGCGGTTTTGATACTGTCCTTTGGGGTCTACACAACATACCAAAAATACTACTTTTTTGCGAGTTTAGGGTAAAATTATGTAAAGTTGGACCGTACTATACGTAGTATTATATAGATGTAATCGTGAAATTTAGTCGATTTAAACTAAAACTAATTTAGTTGTTAGTCGAAGATTCTCACAACTAATTTAGTTGCAACTAAATTAATCGCGATTAAAAAATGACGATTGATATTTTTAATCGATTGATTAGTTAACTAAATTATTAATCGATTAATGCCCATCTCTGCTTACAAGCTGGGTATATTTGTTCTTGATTGAACAGAGTAGGTATAGTTGACTACCTACTTTGTTAGGGGCCAGACACTTTATTACATTACCGAGTTAATCATATTTAGTCAAAAATGTACCTCGGTTATTCAAGTTTTTTTTATTTCAATATTTCGCATTTAATTAGTCCAGTCTGACAAAAAGGCCATTATAAAGTGACAACACAGCACTGTGATCTCGTCCCTTTCAAATGAATCTGAAAATAGGAGTTGTCATCAAACTTTTTAATTTCTATTATTTATTGTCAAATTGTAACATGTAATCTATTTGCCATATTGCACAAAGTAACATGTATGTAAAGCGTCAGCACCAATCTTATAAATTTAATACTATGCATGGACACAAAAACGTTGAATAAATTCGTACAAAATACAAAACAATGAAGAATTACAGCCATCAAACATCAAAGTCATTTGTATGCATCAAGGCAATCAAGTCAAAGTATTTTTGTTTTTTAATGTTTTTGGTAGCGGATACCCGCTTATTATGCCTAGTCGACGTAATGACCAGTGGTGCCAACACAAACGAGTTGCCATTCAAACTCTAAGGGTGTGATTCATATCAATTGATAATTATTTTGATGGGATTTTATATTTTATTGTTGATAATGACTGTCAAGACAGTCATTATCAACAATAAAATATAAAATTCGGGTTGTACACCTCAAGAGGTGTAGGGTCATTTAGTGGGTATAGCATTAACATATTTTAGTCAAGTAATTACATTGGGTTACACAGTTACAACTTAAAATCCGAAATTGTGCATTTTTAATGTATTTTTTGTTTCTAAATTAATTATACATAATATATATATCAGCATGATAATAGCAACTAGCCGAACTAATTAGCCTTTGACAATTGTAAAGTAAAACCTGAACATTAGAATCAAATAAAAAACGCATTAATTACTTTTTAAATCGTTTCTTTAAAAAAAATCAAAGCCACAGACGGGAACACACGCACCCGATTTCGCTACGCTTTTTGCATTCAATGGATACCGAATCAATCTCTGGTTTCGGAAAGATTTTATAAAAAGCCTATATTTTTCACAAACTCGTATCATAATACTTTCTTATTATTTAATCTGTACTTTAAGACAATAGCATAGAGTTGTGTTTACACAGAATGAATCTTTAAAATGGTTTCTTATAAAACCTTTGGCGGTAACGAGGTGTGTTATGGAAAAAACTACAGGATTCAATTTGTACTAGTTAAGGCTGTCCACGTCCTTTGTGGAGCCGTCAGGTTGTGATCGAGCGGCCGATCGGCATTTGTTCTGTTTCTTTCACATTATAACTTGCCGCAACACTATCTGGTGACGAAGGGTATACTGCTGTCTTCATTATGCTTGTTAGCACCAGATAAGAGTGAAAGAGACAGAGAGTTTTGCTGCAAACAAAGGGTAGCTACGGTTAGGTCAGGCAAGGCAGGGATGCTGATCCGGATCGAAGGACCATGTTCTTCATTGAAGATTGGCAAATATGAATCATTAGGTCAAACAAGTACAAGTAGACAGTGTCTTTTGAAAAGAGTGAGAAAGAATGTAACAAGAGAAGTGGTCATCCATTTAAGGGATATCACTAATAAAGGTATTTTCATTAAGATTATTTGTATGGCGTCGGTCAAATCAAAAACTCATAAGCCGATTATCTTTGTAACGCTCTGTGGATGTGTTTTTGGAGAGAGCTGTTCAATTATTTCGGAAAATTTAATTAGTGAAACGTTGTTCTTATTTTATAGATGCAAAATATAGACAAATTAAGTATCAAATTCACATCACACATTATTTCAATCTCAAAAACAATGGGTAACAGTGATGTCGATAGATTTATCGATCAGCCAAAAACTACATTTTTTACACAAATCCCTAACGACCAACTGTTACTAATCGTTTGCCTGTCACGACTATTTCATCCATTCTATCGAAAATCTCTTATTTTCACGGATTCGTACTTAATTATTTCTTCAATAACATCACGTGGGGCCACGCTTGTGAGGGGCATACATTTGACCCTTACCTCTACTGAATCAATCCTTAGCCGAAAAAAATCCACGATTCGATTGCACGTTCGAGGCTCACTGCTGTTTTTGTCTCCTCTTTTAAGTTGGCTAAAGATACTTAAGAGTAGTGGATGGTGAAATTAAATAAGTATCGAGTTAAGTTGATAGATCGACACGCACGTATTAGCAGAGGAATGGTTTTGTTGTATGTTACGTCTAGTTAGAAAGGTTGGTGTTAAGTGAATTAGTTAAGTTTTTTAATCTTCTTTTGGGCTTTGAAACGCAATAGGCTTAGTTTCTTAACGAGTCAATTTACAAGTAAATCGGAATTTCTCATATAGTTTTGTGGCCTGTTACGGACATGTACAGAAAGTACAGTCAAGGGCATAAACATATAAATATAATATACAGAAGTTATTGTGGAAACAAGACCGAGTGGCCGAGCGGTGCAGGCATCAGCCGCGAAAGCTGAGCACGTGGGCTCGATTTTCACCTCGGACGTTGGTGATCTTGGTCGTTTTTTCTTTGGTATATGATATGACATCCAATATTTATACTATAATATACAATTGTAGACCTCATATGCTCCAGACTTCCAGACATAAGTAAAACAAGACTGATGACAGACGGAATTTTACCCAGGTCCCGTTTTACCCTTTGGATACGGAAATCTAAAAAGACACAAGAAATATTTGTCACATAGCTAGAAACATCGACATAAAAAACCAAGACTTACTTTACCTCAACCAACGCATTAAGATCAACCTACAAAATTCATAACTAAATAATACTTTATCCCAAACAGCATTTAATTTTTCGAATAACCGTCAATCAAACATAATAAACCAAATCATTTAAATTCCGAACCTCAATTACCAAGTACCAAAAAACATCGTTAGTGCCAAAAACCGTCGCTTTAGACACGGTTAGTGTTTTAGCACCTGACTAGGTAATCATGTTATTCTAATTTGGTCGCAAGGTGTTGAGGCTTAATGCAATCTTGAGGCGATGATGACGTATGTCTACTTAGTTTCCACATAGATTGAAAAGGTTAACAGAAAATAGCTACATTATCTGGACATATAAATTACCTATACACGGTGCTCGCAAGCATTGCGAGAGATTTGAACTATGTATTCTAGACATCAAAATAAATAAAAAAAAATATTTCTTTTTTTTAGACTATTTGAATACTTATTAACATTTTCAGTACTTTTTATCAGGACAACAATTAGTTCAAATTAATTTTTAAACGATTTGTTTTAGGGACAGGTTATTTCATCAAGTCTATTCGTATTTTTTGATTGTCAGGCAAAAGGAGTGGTAATATTAGAACACATTGTGGTAGCATTGTAATCAAAAATAAGTTTTATGACGAGTTACGTCGAAAAACTTATTTCGAAAAATGGTTAATTATCTCTGAAACTAAGCCGAATCCAGGAAATTGTATAAAAAATTAAAGACTAAATATGGTCAGGAATTCAGCATTAAAATCTTTCGGAATGCGTGAGCATTCGTGAGCACCGTGTATACTATAGGTCCTATTTAAACCTATATTATGCAGGTAATGCCACATCAATAGAGGCCTGTTCAGATATTTGTGAGTACCCTGGCTGCTCCGATATATCTGGTGGAGACAAACATGTTGTATCACATGTTTACACCACAAAACAAAAAAAATCGGACATCAGTCACAGTGCACGCAAGAGGGACTTTAAAAGTCTGATAAGTATGATTTTTAACTAAATAGAATCAGCGAAAGACATAATAAACTCATAACGTAGGTAGGCAGTACTGTACCTACAACATTAAGGGTTATTCACGCTAGACCGTACCGTACACTCGGGCCGGCTGTCCAGTGTCCAACTCCAGGGGGGTTACCATGACATACTAATGCCGTTCAGTTTAGGTAGAGAGAAAGGGACAAGGCTATGCGAGTCGCATTAGTACGTCATGGTGTGGTTTAGGTTCGGCTTGTCAGTTTTTGACAGTTATTGTATGTAACTGACACATTGCGATATTTGCGAGTTTAGGTCCTAAACAGAATCGCATTAGTAGATCCTAGTAGCCCCTGTTTTCTATGGGAACCATGACGTCATCGAGGCCAGACAAGGCCTGGGTGCTTAGACAAGTTGCCAATCGCTAACGCTTAATCGTCAATGAAAGGCAGCTAATTGTCTTTGTCGCACTAATATGAAGACAGAGAGGGAAAACTACGATACGCTACTAAGCGTTAGCGATTGGCAACTTGGCTAAGCATCCGGGCCTGTTACGGTATAGTCTTAAAACGAGTCTTCATCTTAGTACGTTTTTTATATTCCTAAATACATCAGAGGGCGTAATAAAAACAGGCCGGTATTATCAAAACATGTCCCCGTCGTTTCGGCGGCACGGCTGGTTTAGCTCCACGGACGACTGACGGACAGACACACACGCAAACACACATAATGACGCGTGACTTTGTTTCTCTTGCGGCTCTTAATTGGGATCCGGTTGTTTTTGATGAACGGGAGTAAAAATAGAATTTATTGATACAATGCTTTGTGTCTAACAAAGTAGCATTGGACTTAGATTGATTTCATACCGTCTTCGCCTACCCTCCTGCCGCCCAGAATATTCTGACAAAAGATGGGATAGCAGCCCAGAGGCCTTTTTATAGGTTCGCATGGTTCGGGCCCAAGATATTCCATGTACGATATTATTGATTTAGCATTATTGTATGAGTGTAAGGTTTTTTGTGGGTTATATGACATATGAGTAGAGGGCTAAGATACAAAAAAAACATTGAAATTCAATGTCTTTTTAAAAGGTCTCCGGGCTGCTACCTCAAGAATTGTTTGTTTTTCTATTTCTTTTATTTTTGAGTTTATTGTAATAAACATTAAATCATTATATAGATAATATATATATTAATTTATATATTCAAAATAAATCATAATAAATGTTCAAAAATACCAGATTAAAAAAATAATCTAGTATGTTTCCTAACATTCCTACGTATTAACATTTATATTGGCAACAACAGGCATTTTCTTCAGCCATGACTATTTGATTATTAAAATATATCATATATTGCATACCACAAAAACAATAGAACTTATATGAAATGGACGACGACCCTATAATTAAGCACTAAACTTGACCACGTCGGTATTTTATGTAAAAATAGGGTAACCGCCCATATGCCTTTTAAAATCACATCCTGAACGTTATTTGGCTGTATAACATTATCCTATTTTTGCATACAAATAATAAAAAGATTATCTTGATAATAAAAAGATTACCGAGGCAGGATAGGAAATAAGGGATTATAAATAAAAATCGCTTTAAAAATATATTTTTTGTATTGCACTTACATTTCTCTCAGATTTTTAGAACACCTACACGGTGCTCGTGAGCATTCCGAAAGATTTTAATGCTGGATTCCTGACCACATTTAGAGTCTTTAATGTTATATAAAATTTCCTGGATTCGGCTTGGTTTCAGAGGTAATCAACCTTTTTTCGAAATAAGTTTTTCGACGTAACTCGTCATTTAACTTCTTTATGATTACAATGCCACCACAATGTGTTCTAATATTACCACACCTTTTGCCTGACAATCAAAAAATACGAATAGACTTGACGAAATAACCTGTATCTAAAAAAACAATTGAAATAATAATTTAAACAAAAAGTACTGGAAATGTTAAGAAGTATTCAAAAAGACTAAAAAAAAGAAAAAATTGGTGGAATTGACTTTTGGTCTCATAATATTTTATGTTTATATTGATGCCTATAATGCACAGTTAAAATCTTTCGCAATGCTCGCGAGCACCGTGTATATTCTAATTTACTCACTCAGTAAAAAACTCAGTCAATGGCAAACTTAACTTGAGATCAATATCTTAATTACTAAATAAATCAGTATTGAACGGTCTGCCGTGTACGGAATTGCCGTGTGGTGACGGCAATAAGAATACATTTGTCACCACCCCAACTCCTCCTGCGGGTGTCGTAAGAGTCGACTAAGGGATTGAAGTGTCACTTACCATTATTTGATTTACAAGATTGGTGATGGGCAGCAGCGTCATCATAGTGGACACATTACTGCGATCGCCAATCCGCTTGCTCAGCGTGGCGATTATGGGCAATTACCTCCTAATGCGTCTAATACGCATAGTTAATAGGAGAGGCCGACGTCTAGCAGTGGATTATCATAGGCTGATGATAATGATGATTGAACGGTCTGTCCAAATATAATCATTTACAAATTACAAAAGATTACAAAAAAAACTTTAAGATGCCATAGCTGAATTAGCATTACTGAATTTCCTAATTTTTCATTTAATCAACATACATATTTGCCAATCCTTGTTACTTTTGTAACGATTAAAGCCCGTAGCCCTTTTAAAATGCCAATACAAGTTAACGCCCGCATGCCTTCTCGTAGGTCTCCCTATTAGAAGTTGTTGTATTTACACAAATTTAAAGATTTATGATAAAATATATATTGATAAACAAAGATGAACATTTTATGCACCTTTTACAACAAAAACATAAAAGAAATCTATCAAGATATCAAAGAAAATCATGGCTTTACTCAACACGTCCTCGACGCCTCGCCATTTTTGCGGAGTTTAAATCACAACTGTCAGATAATGGTTGACAGCTTGTCGTTTATCCAAAACGTCAAACCTGACACTATCGTCCAGAAACCATCCAACTTTAATACGCGATTAATTTGAAGTTCTGTGACAGGTTGAAGTTGGAGACCTTTTAAAAGGACTATTGGGCGTCTATAAGTTGAATGTGGTAATATGCTTGGGCCGGAACCACTAGTCAATCGGAGACCTTTAGGAAGGTCTTTGGGCGGCAGGAGGCTACGATACCTATCTAGTGTAAAAAGTTAAAGATTCCGCATTAATTTTAGAGTAGAGTGGACAGAAAATTACGAAATAGCAATTTTGAAAAACATGTACTTTGCTACGTGACAGTCTGCTTTAAAAATAAGCCGGGAATTTCATCTTTTCACATTAGGCGAAGATAGGTATCTTATGAGAAGACACGAAACTCGACGGTAACTAAAATAGATGGCATTTATCAATAAAACTCGACAGAGGTGTAAGTGCTAAGTAGGTAATTTTATATATTATATTACAAATTTTAGAGGTGTAAGTGCTAAGTAGGTAATTTTAAATATTATATTACAAGTTCAAATTTAACAGTTACAAGACTTTAAACATTAATGTCTCTTCGAAGCATTTCGCCTACGTACCTAGTGACTGAAGTGACATGAGCTTTAATTTTTGTTTCAATTTTTGTGCTAAATCCAATTCTTTATTTATCTCTGACAATAATAACAGGATTTAATGATTAATAGGTAGGTACTCGAAATTAAGCAGATTTTACAAAATATGTGTTTTCGTTAAGGTGGATTTAGACCAAACGAGCGAATGCTTATTCTATCCCACGCTCTACGAAATTCGTTCGTTACACAAAACGTGATTCGTCGAAATTCGTTGATTTCGTAGAGTGGGGGAGAGAATGAGCATTCGCTCGTTTGGTCTAAATCCACCTTAACATTTTCAGTTAAATACAAATAATGACTTAATGACTCAGTTCCATGACTTACAAGGTTTCAAAATGCTCTTTAAATAGGTAGTATGACTATACCTACTTATATCCATTCACGTCAGTAAAATCATTGTTTACGATCTATTAATATCGATTAATCACATCAATCATATAACTATATGCGTGCAGCACATTTGCATAATTAATGCCATACTAATTACTCTTAATGAGACACTGTAGCATGTTCGTCCTACTTATGTAAAACATCTTATCTACATCATATTTTCATACAGTTATAACGTTTTCATTTCATACGTTTGATGAACTAAGAAGTAAGATACTGAGTTGCAAATAGGGTTACCAAGTATCCGGATACAATAGGACGTGTCCGGCTTATTAAAAACCGGACAATTAAAATGTGTGGGTGGCTGGCTTGATCAGCGTTTATGAATCATTCATTGTAATCTACGGATTCGATATCGCAATTTGCAAACGAAATATAAAAAGTTTGTGAAAAAGCAGTAAAAGCACTATTCGGCTATGGTCTAGATGGGTTTTACGAGGACATGTTTGGCTTTCTAAAGTTTCTAATGTTGGACCTGGTAACCGTAGTTGCAAAGGTGGTTACAAGTACCTAAAGCTGTGTAGCTATTTCTGTTGGTTTACAGAATAAGGTTGTTCTCTCAATAGTAAAAAAATATCAATCTGTAAGTAAGTGTTATTTTATGTTTTACTAATTTTAAGGACTATTTATATATATATGTTTTTCATCTGTAAGTTACATTTGAGGTTTGCGTTTATCATGAGCTTATCAGTAGCCCTACAATGAGCTGCCGCTACGTTATTAACGCGCGTTTACTTTCTGTTTATCCAGCTTGTGCTCGCATATTGGTGCGACCTTTCCCGCCTAATTTTTGTCCATGTCCCGCAGATCGCATACGGGAAAACAAAGAAAATGTATTACAAAGCTGTCTGTATATTATATATATTTTTTACATCCTGTTAATATCGGAATGGAATATCGGAAATATCGGAATTCCGATATTGTCCATACGAAAAATTCCGGAATGAGGGTTTTCTCGAAAACGTATGTCAATAGTTGGCGCCACTTAGCCGTAAGGTCCCGCTAAGAAACACAACTATCAAGCTCCAAAGAAAAACTAACTAGAAGGTATTTTTATTTTTTTATATAATTTTATTAAATCATATAAAACATTTAAACACGAAAATATAGGCGCTCTGAGAATTTAGACAAGTTTCAAGACCTGACGCCTCAGTGCTGCCGCCCTGGTGAACGTCATTTGAGAAAACTCTCATTGCAAGCCCTAATCCTGCTTCGTACCAAGCCGTGTCCGGCTTTTTGACTGTAAGACCTGGCAACCCTATTAGTAAGGAACCTGGCGTAGGCCCAAAGACCTTTCGGTCGAGTTTGACACTCGTCCAACTGAATATTATCCGTTAATTGATTCAAGCGATTAATAAACAGTAACGACTTAAATTAGAATCCGAATGACGGATAATTTGTGACTTCGAAAATGTTAAAGCAAACTCAATATGGCGGCAGAAGACAACGGCAACACAAATTTACCGTTACATCCGTTCGGATATATTAAGGAAATTAAATAATTATGTATATGAATTAGCTTTTCTTTTACTTATTTCACGTCGCAGACATTAAAACAAAATTCTTAAATGTGAACTTTAAATTCATTTGTTTGAAGTTCACTTTGACATTCGTGTAGCCAAGAAAGAGACAAAATTCATGTAAAAAAAGGGACAAAGGTGTATACAGTCTTTCTACATTAATGTATTTAAATCGGTTGTGATTACATGTGAAAAATTAACTTCAGAAAAGTGGTTGTAGGCATTTCGATATAATCTTAAAATTTTTAGATTTTCCTCATTTATTATACCGTTAACTTCAAATCGCAAACGGCGTTTCTAATCTAACTGGCCAGCAATTTGGAATCGAGCCAGAAAATAAGATTTCCCAGCGGGGCTCAGCGCTTACCGATATAGCTCGGTAAAAACTACAATGAGCGCAAACCTCAATGGAGTTGTAATTTAAAAATCGATTTTTATGAAACAAATTTAATGTGGCGGTAGCCAACGGGGCGTAAAACCAGGAGACGTGATTGGTTTAGCCAGAATATCGTTTACGCTACAGCGGTACCGAAAAAGTCATAAGTCTATGGACTAGTCATAGATAATACAATTTTTTGTTTGTGGTCGCCTTCGTGTGAACTCGAACCGTGAGAATGTGGTTAGTTTCTACGAATGTTTTTTTCGGTTTTTGATTGTGCTGATTAATAAATGACTTTGTTTTAGGATTTACCACTGTTGGAGCAGTCAAAACTTACATAATTAACCAGGTGTAACAGAAAATCTGAAATGAATGGGTAATCAATCTATCCATGCGCAATTTTTTGGCAATTTTATCTGTAACATTTTTGTGGTTCAAAAATTCTCGGGCAATAATTCAGGTGTAAGTAATTTGAAATTAATTTATACAATGTATATCCATAATATTGTGTTGAGTATCAAGGTGCATTCAGACCAAACGAGCATTCGCTATTCTAACCCCCCACTCTACGAAATTCGATCGTTACACAAAACGTGATTCGTTGATTTCGTAGAGTGGGGGATAGAACAGCGAATGCTCGTTTGGTCTGAATGCACCTTTACGGACACTGTCTGCAATGTCTGGTCGGTTTGTATGTCTTGAAATTTTTTATACGTTTCTGACAAAATATAATAGAAAAACCTGTTCAGTACAATTGACACTCTGTTACTTCATAAAATAAATACTCAGCGTTTTTACTCAATGGACTAAGTAGTTTTTTTGGTAAAGTAACGTAGGACTACGGTAAAAAAGATTTATTTTTTACACTTGTTTTGACGAGTGCAATGATCCAAATCGTTCGCAAAGTGTGATTCGATTCGAATCATCGAGTTCGGCTGCTCAATCGATTGTCAAATTGGCAGTTGATGTTTTTTAATAAAAAAATGTAACGATTTCACGCAGCAAAAAAGTCAAGAAAGTGTAAATGATAGACGCATTCAATAGGTAGGTGACCATTTAGTAAAAAAAAAATACTTTGTACATTTTTATCTACCGTACCTATGCCTTATACCTTACTTAGTCGTTTTCATTTTTAAAGACAAGAACATTTGCAATATCCTTTTCCTTCTGCTTTTCACGGAAACGTCGATATTCATATTGCTGTCACAATAAACTTCAGTATGGTACCTACTACCTACTGAAGCTGATTGAGTCAGAAATTAGTTCGGACGTTTCAAAGGACAAATATACTTGTACTCTGTCATATTAAATATTAGAATATTATTATTTTAACATTTTTGTTTCATATACATATAATAATTACTTACATCTTTTGAAAGAAAATTTAAATTATTTAATTGTACCATTTTGTCTTAGAGATGGCTAGTATGTGCGAGAAACAAAAATCTGTTTTGTATCACTCATTAACTGATCAAGGCTTCAAAAGTGGGCGCCAAAATTCTGCGGCAAATTCAAAAGTCAAGTAAATAACGTAACGTATCGTAAATCAAGGGCGCTTAAACTACGCGCATTCCGTTCTAAATCCGAACTTTACTTCTCTTAATCTGTGGTTGTCGGAAAAAGCTGCCAGTACAAAAACGGCAAGCACCAACTTATTTTTAATTCGTCACAGATCTTAGTACATTGTGATAAAGTGTAATATTGCTTAAACTAAATCGAGATAAGTTGGTGCCTGTAAAAAGGTTGCACGCGTGGATTGACGGCAGTTAGTGCACAACCCATGACAGTATAACGACCGATGGTTATCGAACGCATCTTTAGTCTTTGGGCGAAGCCGGCGTTCTGAATTCAAATTTGAACCTGTTCTTTGTTAAATATGAATAAAGTTATAATTTATAATTATAGGATCGTTAGTACTAGCGTTTTTGCGTAGTTTTTTGCAGTGCTACAATTAGTCGGTCTGTATTAAGCGGTTGTAAACTTCCGAGTTCTGAGTCATGCTTTCCAGCAATTTACGCCTTATACACGTGTCGTCGAATAAAAAATAATTGCTATTAAAATACTTAGATTATACATGTAAATTGTAAGGTTCTTGTCACTGGCACAAAAGTCATTGAAATGCGTTACGTTCACGCTTACGTTTTTTTGGGAAGCTTTACTAGGTACTAGTTTTACAAAAGTTACCTCTACCTATCGGGCCCTGTCTGTTGTACTACGAAACAAGAAGGATGATGTTATGATTTTTACATGAAAATTGATTCTATAAGATACCCATCTTATAGAATCAATTTTCATGTAAAAATCATGAGCAATTGAAAAAAAAAATGCATCATTCAGAAACAAATAGAATGACACAAAGCGAAAGCATAAAATTGTATAATGTATATGTTATTGTGTGTTCAACCTCACAGATTTTTTTTGTCTTTTGAAATCTAATTGCAAAGACTTGGTAGTTTTAGTAACGCCACTAAAAATGCAATTCCAAGCTCTCGATATTTCATCTACGATACCTAACGTGAACTTCGAAAATAGAAAATTTCGACCACCTTTGTTTCTTCTACGTAAGTATCATCGGTGTGTTAGAGAGAATCGCTCGAACTTAAAATTTTCCATGTTCGGGGTAGATCCCCTGTGCTTTACCTATATAGGTACCCTCAATTCCTAAAATTCTGCACGAACAGACTAACATTTAGAAAGCCCTTTTGGTACGGACTTACGGACAGACCATAATTTGTGGAATTCACAGGCAGATAACGCGGTCTATAATTTGAAGCTTATGTACCCATTATGAAATGAATCGCGTGTATTTAGTTGCGCTAAGAGATACATATCCAGTTGGAAAATACTAACTCAGTACTGTATTTGAACTCACATATTATTTTGTATCATGTGTTCATGCGATGAAGTTCAAAATTGAACGAGTTTTCACAGTAGTTGTGCTATTAGGTTAGAGTTGCATTATACTGGTGGAAAATCTAACACGTAGTTCAAGTTCCTGTAGTATGTACTTTCGCGCTATTAATGGTTTGATGTGAGCGAGCGAGGGCAAACTTCTCATTTATTAAAAAAAAATTGTTTTATATAGTCTTAATTTGAGAGGTTACTTTAGTTTAGTTATATTTTATTGCTTTGGATTATTTAGTTTAAATTTGATAGTCTACTTAAGATCGAATTCTATTTTAATTATTACTTATGTTACACCTTTTATATGCACAATTTGTACCGTTTAATAAACGGCATTAAAAAAAACACATTTTTAATTGTAACGACAACGTAGTGTTCATCGCGTAAATTTACTTTAAGACACGTTTTTCTTTAATATATTTGTGAATATAAAATCACATTTTATTGTAGTAATGAGTAAAATCACGGAAGGGGTCGAATAGTGCTCGAGTGGAAACCTTTTCTATACACCGTGGATTTCAATAATAGATGAAAGTTCAAAAAATATCTGGTAGCTAATCAAAAGTTCGAGCTTTTAAAGGTACCTATTTACCCGAAATACCACCAAGACTGTTTGAGCACTTTACTTTCTTGCCTATATTGATAATCTACATAAAATTCAACAAACCAAAGCAATCTACTAACCATCATTACCCAAAGAAAATTAGCACTTATAAATAAAAACAAACACCAAGAGGCTGCTTTGATCTCCGCGGCACTGATAATTTTTTATTTCACTCACCTACCCCGAAACGACGTAAGCGCCAAACATATCACTAACACTTCAAGTGCCTCGCAAAATGTCTTAAGTGATTTGTATGGTTTATTTAGATACGTCTTTTTGAATTATGGCCGTATATTGAACCAAAACAAACCATTAGAGGGCTGCTCGAGATAGCTCCACTTTACGGTTAGCTTCGTTTTATGCTTTATTTATTGTCTCTGGTTTTGTTAAAGAGGTTTAAGCCCCGAGAGTAAGTTTTATTGACTTCGTTCATTGTGGGTTGTGCACTTACGTGTTTTAAACCTTTAGGCGTTCTGAAAATTTAAAAATCTTTACACTCATTCAAAATATTTGGTCACTGCGGCCTGAAATTTGTATTATATATTCACTCACTACAGTAAGAAAACCATTTGTCGAATTTGTGAAAATAATCGATCAATGACATATTTTATTCCAAGTTCCGGTAAACGTGAAAAATAAAGACAATGAGTAGTAAAGACTTAGTATTAATTGTTAGAACTATTAATAAGTACCTATTGCAAGTACTTCAAGATAACAGAGTAGGTAACCAAACTAAAAACACCCGTTGACGTAACGGCCACGTATTTCGCTAAAAAACGGTACATTTTCAACTAGAGCAGTTCTTTATTAACCATAATTAACCGCTGTATTTATGGGCAGATCACGCATATGTCATAAAGCCCTGGTTAGGATCATGTGGCAGCTATTAAACAAATAAGCCTTGAACAGATCACGATCGTTTGCAACCTACTTAACTCATGCCAATTATGTTTGTGTCACTGCGTAAGTATTTAAGTACCTAGTGTCAGATCCGCTTGCGAGACATATTATACATGTACTTAATACATAATCTTTTGTCTTTGTTTCTTTACGGAATTGTTGGGATTTTCATTAGGCTCCTTTGCAATGGACCCACACTAAAGCTAACTTCTAAACATAATAAGAAACGTATTGGAAAATGAACTTTAAACTTCGAAAAATGCAGACGATTAGATGATGCTATGTTAGGCACTTACGGTTATACCGGATGTATAATCTGGCCAACCCGCTTGTCAGTAGAAAAATGGAGTTATATCTATGTATTTGCCACCTTCGTGACCATCGGTACATATTAGTTACGTGTAAAACATTTTTTCGAGCAATAGATAAGACATCATCTGCCGTGTATAAAGATGGCTGAAACAACCCTTGTTTAGATATAGGTAAGTATAGACTAGAAATGGTGTGAGGAAAAAGTATAATATGGCAAAGCTGGACTAAAACGTATTCTCTATCTATCAGTGAAATCAATTAAAGGAAGGTAGCATGTAGTACACCTTCCAAACAAGTATTTTAATAGAAGGAACTTTCCAAAACAAAACAGTCGTCCAACATAAATTATTAAATATTCCGGATTAACTTATCGATTATGAATAACAAATCAATTAAATCCGGAAATGGATTATGTTAACTCCTGGTGTTAAACACTAGGGGGCGATAATTTGAAAACTTACCGAACGACCCCCGACGGCGCTCGGTTAGATTACTTCCGCGCCATTTTATTATTTTACGCCATTTTAAATTAAGTTTTCAAATTCAATTAAACGCATTTCGTTTTTATAATTGACTATATGATTATTTGATGCTAGAGTAAACAAGAGAAAGCATTCTGTCCATATGGTTTTAAACTCAATTATAATTGAATAGTTAAATTTTTTTTAAGCCTTTATTTAGCCTCTCTTTGTTTTTACACTTGCAAAGATGTTCCAAAGTATCTACCTTCTGCATGTGTACTTTTACAAGATTTCAGAAAATAATTAATAAAGTCCTAAACTAAGAATTCTGAATACCGAATCAGAAATTCCGTGTTAATAAGTTTGATTTTTACTGTTGAAGCACATTATTATTTCTATTAAAAGGCAATTTTTTAATCAAATTGTATGCCAATTAATAGATGTTTTTTTATCCGGGTACTCACATAATTTCCGTACAGAATAATAAAATTGTACCCTTACATAATAGTCACTCACATACTACCTACTTACAATACTTTCTATTGCGAGCATTATATTTTCACTGAACATCATTTAACATCTTTAGGTCTACCGCGAACATCCAAAATCGGCAATTTCGGGCATCTGTCTCTGTCACTCCAATTACACCTCCATTGAACTGATAAGAGACAGCAGCCCGATTATAGACTGTAGCCAGTAGCCGCCGGCAAAGGAAGCTCCCTAAAACATCGAACGTAACAAATAGACCGAAAATTGGCTTAAAGCGATGACGTATAAATCACCGAGGGGCAATAATGTGGCTCCGCGTCTCCCAGGGGACCCGGGAGACAAATGTCCCGAACACTTCCTTTTGTCACATAATTGCCCAAATTGTTATTAGACGGAATCAAGACATATGAGGGGCGCTTGTTGGCTTATTTAGTACCCCGAACTGGATATTTATAGGCGCTTACTACATATTCTAAATGGGCGTAAGAGACATCTTTTTGTTGGGGAGATGTGATGTTTTATTTTGAGGAGTGAGAAATGTGCTTTTAATACAGAGCTTGGGATTATTAAGGTTTTGTTGCTTTAATTGTATTTGTAACTGTTGCTAACTTTATTGTTCTCAAAGGAGTTAAGTGACAATGAAAATGTGAGCGTATTTTATTTGTCATTATTTTACGTTGTTTAGGCTTACGCTTTTTTTTATTCTTAATAGAATAAAATGTATTTTTTGAAAGGTATATTTTATAATGTTATATTAAACATGTTTGCAAGCTTTGGGTGAATATCTGAGCGTTTCAACCGCCTAATTTTGGTGGTATCATTTTTACCAAAGTTTCTAATCGTTACAATGTGCTACTTTGTCATTTGAAGGAGACACGGTACCTTATACAAATTACGAAGTATAACATTGAGACGTTTAGAAACTTCCGCAAAAATGATGTCACCAAAATTAGGCGGTGGAAATCCTCAGATATTCACCCTTTTATAGATTTTACTTTTGTAGGAATATTTCTACTTAGTAGGTAAAGGTGAATAAAATGTCTGTAATATTTATGGTAATAAATGCTTTATTTTTCTTTTTTTTTATAAATGCACGGTGTATATACTAGTTGCAACTACCGACCATTTCTCCAATTTAAACATTCCCATTCGTTTTGAAATTGAATCCGATCGCAAATTGATATGACTGGTATAGCGGCGCATTAGATCGACTAATAGAAAATTTATGGCCCCAGGTACCAGTAGTATATTCCAATTAAGATTGTACTGAAGCAACGTCAATGCACGTTGTGAAAATGATTTATACCGCACGCATTCCTTACTGAATTTCACCACAAATTACGACATCGAAGTGTAATGAATACCTAACTTCTATAACGATCATATTTACTTTAGGTTGGTATTTCAACGTAGTTCTATTAAGGTGCATTTAGATCAAACGAGCATTCGCTTATTATATCCCTCACTCTACGAAATCAACGAATTTCGACGAATCACGTTTTGTGTAACGAACGAATTTCGTAGAGTGCCCCCATAGAAAGAGCGAATACTCGTTTGGTCTAAATACACCTTTAGTTTAATTAGTCGCTCTGTGATTCTAGATTAGGTACTTTTCATTTATCGCTATATTTACCAACTGGGAACTTATATTTTACTGATATTTGGCCCATTAACAACATATAAAGTACTAACTGAAGTATAATACCATCTGACAAATCCTGGAAGTAAGAGGAAAAACATATTAGAATGAAAAAGAGTGTACAAGTCCTAAGTCAAGTGGCATAAGTCTACATAAAAATAAAAACAAAAGAGTAACTGAAACCGACCGTGCTCTCCCTCTCCCTTTCCCACCGGTATATTTACATGATTTCCTCGCGTTTTATTTCCCGCGCAAATCCGGCTGGAGCTATAAATCGAGGGCCGTATAAATCTAAATCTGTGCCGACGTGCAAATTGTCGCTCCCCGATTGTTTACCGCAATTCGTTGTGTTGGCCAACTTGGGTGCGGGGTTTATGCTGATTGTTACCTATTTTAGGTTGGAAAACTGTGGAAAAAGAAAAAAAAATGACCAGTGCCAAAGTGTGGAAAGTGTGGAAAGTGTTTTAATCACTTGAGACCAGACAGAGAAAATCATACTACTGCTTTTGTTTCATGCAAATGATATTTGATTTCTCCAAAAAAGAGATGCACATGGTTTTTTGTTTCTACTGTAAAATATGGTTTGCCTGATTATATTTAATTCTTCATATAAGTCGCATCTTTCTGAGAAATTGTTTTTTTAAAGGTGGTTACAATTATTTAATTGTCTTCTTGTGTGGTCTAATAAATTGTTTGCTCACGCAATTTTTTAATGGTATCATACATCTAATTACAGTCATCACATCATAACATACAAAATTACCTACTAGTTACTTGGATATTCTTTTATCTTAGACGTAGCCGCTACCATCCAAAAGTAAACGTGCATCTGTCCTTATCACTCCAATTAAGGCGTAACTGGAGCAACAGAGGCAGATGCTTGAGTTTTACGATTTTTAATTTCGAGATAGGCCTTTTTGTTTAGAATTCTAGTTCCTATTAATTGTAATAACAGCAGTTATGTTAATGACATGAGTAAGTATATGAATAGTTGAATAGTGTCAGCGTAATAAAAATTCTTGAAAGGGACTAAACATATGGAATAAAAAGCCAAAGTATAACTTAATGATACATGCATGTGTCTCAATTATGGAGAATTGAACAAATGTGTCACTAACTTAGGGGGAGATTTGACAACGCCCAGTGGATTTGTACGATGAATACATTTAATTTAGAAGTGAAGTGTAGCGTAACTAATTTCGCTGCTGAATAAGAAAGTCGTTGAAATGTGTGAGTATGTAAGTACACTTCTTTGCCACAGCAGTAAGAAAGAATACGTTTGTTGCCACCCTAAATCTTCCCTTGGGTGTTATAAGAGTCGACTAAGGGATTGACATGACACTGAATATTCGTTTAAAGATTATTTATTTATTTATTCACAAGAACGGTTGGACACCAGTTACTCTTGGAAAATATTACAAATAGGACATTATGCTACACATAGTAGGTAAATTAAAGATGATTGATGACGGGCAGCAGCATTTATCAATATCATCATATGATAGTGTACATGGGCCAATGAACTTTTCGATAGACATATTTTATGTCTGCTACGTTACTTTTCATGAACTTACAAATGTACGTCAATTAATACTATACACATATTTACAATGAAAAACAGTTGGAACCTAAATGTATCGATGTGAACATTTTTTCTACCTAACTTGATGAAATTGCCACCTGCGTTACGGGACAAAATAGTGTCGAAAAGTTGATTGGCCCACATATACTACTGGCTACTGCGATCACCAACCAGCATGACAATTATGGTCATTTACCTCCGAATGTGTTCTTAATACACATAGTTAATAGGATAGGCACAGCACTTCTTTATAATTCATCATTATTAATAAATAAATAAAACCATGCAATAAATATGTTGTAGCTTTCATTTACAACCACCAAAACACAATTCGTAAAGACATCCACTAAAATATTATGTACTTATTAACTAATAACTACAGTTTTCTATCAAATTAAAATAAGCTCTCAATCTATTAAATCCATCAAATTTAACATTACAACAGCGACAAAGAAAACGAAGACCACACAAATATACCACCATCGACGAAAACTAAATCATGACCGCATCTTATGAAAATGTCACATTGCTATTTGTCTCATACTTATCGCACTGACGAAGACATGAGCACCTGACGACAGACCGACCACGAGACACATTCAGCTTTCGGTGACGTCACATACCGTCGCCACCATATATATAGGAGCGGCCGTGATGCTCGAAAATACTAAACATGCACTTTAACGCTATGACAATAAAGGCCTGTTTAGATAATAGCGAGCACTCAGGCTGCTCCGATATTTCTGATGCCTAGTCATAAAGTCGAAGTTAGTTTCAAAATGTCTCATATAAATATACGAAAGCTGACAGGGAAATCAGAATCCTCATTAAAGACAATAAGGTCTAATTTTAGTAATAGTAAAGATAGAGATGTCTTTGGATGCCAATACATCTGTCGTTGAGGAGTTTAAGAGTAATTTGTTCCGTAGCATGTGTCGCCCGCACGCAAATGATTTTTTACTATCATTGGGTGGCGAATTATTTGTGACATTTTGGAATATATTTCGTCGTAAAACTATTAGAGCAGCTTCATCAAAACGTTCGTCTATTAGTACATTTTCGTTTACGAGACAATTAAGTGTCTAGGATACAGATGTTAGCTTTGTGAATATATTTAGATACAGAGTTGTTGTCAGATAAATTATCCTTTATAATAAACAGAAATAAAACGCGTTTATTCTTAGTTAATCGTTTTCAAATCTCCCCTCGAACGAACCTACCAATCTAGTTAGTCGTAAGTACATATTTCTGATCCAACTGACAATCTGGTACAAAACATTATAATAATAAAACATTTCGGATAATAGATTGCACACCCTAAAGGGTATTATAAAATTTTGTCCTCCTTAAAAGGAGGACAAAATTTTATTTCATTGAAGAAAATTAGCTAATAATAAGCAGAACGTTATGGTCATGGCCATGCCATGACATATAGTTGTCGATTTCTAAAAATTAACATTTTACAGTTTAGAAATGAGCCTTATACGACGACAAGTCTATCGAAAAAATTGTGAGTTTTACCCTCATATTTATAAAGGTTAATCTATGACTGTCAAAAGTTGGTTCTTAGATATCAGAGGCTATAATGTTCATTACATAACAACATAATAAACCGAAAACTAGGCCAAAAGCCATCACTCCTTGCGCCGTCGTCATCGATTGTCCCGAATCGATTGGTGTCATCGCCAATGCTGATAAATTGTTAATCGATACTTCTTTAGCAACCGATTCATTGGACAGGGGTGTTAGGCGTCGACTTTGGAACTATTTGGGGTTCAATGCGCTTTTGTTGTTTGATTAATTAGGTAGCTTTCAAGGTGGATAATGTGGATATAGACCAAACGAGCGAATGCTCATCGTATTTCACTCTACGAAATTCGTTCGTTACACAAAACGTGATTCATCTAAATTCGTTGATTTCGTAGAGGTGCGTTCAGACCAAAAGAGCGCTGTTCTATCCCCCGCTCTACGAAATCAACCAATTACGTTTTGTGTAACGATTGAATTTCGTAGAGTGGGAGGTTAGAATAGCGAATGTTCGCTTGGTCTGAATGCACCTTAGAGTGGGGGATAAAATGAGCATTCGCTCGTTTGGTGTAAATCCACCTTCAGATTCCGTTCTGTTACATTTTGGATTGAGCATCACGATTTTCTGTAAAGTAATCTAAGTAATAGTATCTCTATTAAGGTAAATCGCATCCAGTTTCGTTTCATGTTCAAATGTGACTTTATATAAATTCGCAATGTACGAGTAGAGGTATGTAGTTTTTTTTTGTATATTTAGGTACAAATAAGAGTAGTTTTATAACTTGAACATCAACGCAAAATCATCAATGAACTCAGAAACATTGTAATCAATATTACAACTGTATAGTTTCTAAATATTCGTTCGTAGAATGAGGGCTTTTGCGACAATGTTTCGTTTGTATCCTAGATTTAGTTTATTTATTTAGCGGACCAGAAAATTTGCCTTTAAATTCAATGTATCTTACTAATCAAACATTTTAGAGAAAAACAAAACTGGTAAGCCAGTCACGTCCTTGTCCCTTTAGCAAACAAATCGCCATTTTCCTTTAAAAGTCGTAAGCGACTTCAAACCTTTATATAACCCAGAACAATCCAGTAGATTTAAAGTACTTTTTCCTGGAACAGTGAAATTCACTTACGCGACTCAGTGAAAAAGCGACAAAATGTCAGAGCAGATTGGATGTGATTACGGGCGGGTTAACACGATTTAAGTAAATAACCTAAAATAAACTTTATTGCTGTGTAGAGAGTACTTTTTGCTGGAAAGAGGTATGTGAGTTACGTCATTTGAGGAGGCAGGGGAGAGAGACAAAGCGCGATTTAGAGGGATAACGCGTTGGAGAGGGGCTCTCCGATTTGTAACAATTACGAGCTAGATTGAGGTTAAGTAATGAAGTTTGCTGGGCGGGAAAACGGACGCTTACTTATTACCGACGAGGAAGGAAATGTAATGTTTATTACGTTTGTTTACTAGAGCATTCAAAATAGGAATACAATTTTTTTTTGGGTGAAATCGGGATTAATGCCTATGTGCTATCGAGCAGCGAAAATGTTCACCTACCCAACTAAAGGATCTTGGTTTTAAATTAGTACGGCGATAAAAAGGAATTTCTGGGTATTCCGTATTTTTATACAAATCTGGTAATACGCCCACACCCTGGTACAGTCGCTAACAGAAATATGTACACAATATCAGGTGCTCATAAATATCGAAACATGTACCAAAGCAGTGACTATTAAATAGTTTCCTTCCTTTTTAACATCATTCAATTCTACATTGCACTTAAAATCTAGGTACTTTTTAGGTGCAATATGTTTGGCAGTACCCAAGGTAAATACGAATAAACGTTGCCTTTTATAATTACTTAACTAACAATAATTTATAGAAAATAAGGTTAAATAGGTAAATAGGTACGTGTCACTGATGGTAAGTAGGTTCGGAACAATCGCTCAAATAACTCATTTACTAAGCGACTGTTATGTGTATTTTAATAGACAATGTTTACAAGATCAAGTGTCAATAAACATGTCATGATCATAGTTGCATGACAAGGTCGACGCTAACTATCATGCAACCTGCGTGCCACTCGATAGTTTCATTCATGCGATCATATTGTAGATCGTCAGCTTCCATAGCCTAGTTGGTCACTATCACTACCGTGCTTACAAAGCTCGGGGTTCAAATCCTGGCAAGGACATTTCTTAGTGTATGACAAACATTTGTTGTTTGGTCATGGTTGAATTCTATGAATTCAAATACTCGTGTAAAGGTGCGTTTAAACCAAAAAAGCATTCGCTGTTCTAGCGCCCGTTCTAAGAAATCAACCAATCACGTTTTGCGTACCGATTCGTAGAGTGGGAGGTTAGAACAGCGAATCCTTGGTTGGAAATGTTTTGGTTTGAACGCACCTTAATATCGTAACTGGTGCTCGTGACTTCGTCTACACACACACAGGCGATTTTCGTGATAAAAATTATTCTATGTCCTTTTTAGGGTGTCAAACTAAAGTTAACTAAACTATCGCCATACCAAATTTCAACAGAATTAATCCAGCAGTTTTAATGCGACGAGGTAACAGGCAGACAAACAGAGTTACTTTCGCATTTAGGTATAATATTATGTTATGAGTAAGTATACAAAAGTTCGGGTTTATATGTCGATTCGTTGCTTAGTAGGTACCGTACCCATAATACAAGCCTTAACCGTAGGATTAACTAAGTCAATTTGTGTTAGATTAGATTATACCATGATTTTTTTTTCATTGCCTAACTACGTAATTTAATATAAATATTATACGTCATAAACCGAAAAAAAACAAGTTTACCAACGTCGGAGGTGGGATGCGACATTGGTGTGGTATCTTACTATTTTCATTAGATTTTTGTAGATATTTATTATTCAACCTACTTACTTACTTATACATATAACGTACCCAGTAACGTTTAACTAAACATCATAATATTTCAAATTATTTGAGTAAAATAATTTGACTAGCAATGACTTTTACACTTTATAATCAAGCAAGTACCTACACAAGTAACTAAATAGGTGGAATTGAAGAAATGCAAACTTATTGTAACGTAAATAAATTAAATATACCTGCAAACTCACATGAACACTGTGTATTTTTCAGTATAACAGGTCGAGTTTAATAGTTACTGGCACTAAAATTAGAGAAAATAATTCACATAATTTTCTAATAAAGTTTATTACAAAGCGTGCAAGATGCTTGCTTATTAGGCTGCTGAGCTTTAACTCCAAAAAGTCATATATATTTAAAAATTTTGTATCAAGAATACCTTTGCCGTCCGAAGCAATAATTGTGTTATTGCTATACGTAAAATGGACAATTAACACAATCATTACTATTAAAAGGCAGGCTGGGTTTCTCCGTTGTTAACATTTGCTCGTAAATATTTATTGGAATGTAATTATTGCCTACTTGTGTTCCGACTAACCTAAGTTTAAGCACAAACTCCATAATCTCTGGTTTAAGACAGACAATAAATCACTATAAGAACTTCATTACCCACTATAGTCATCGCACAAAGCGCGTGTTAATCGTGTAATAAATATAAAAAACTGTTTCTGTACAGGTTTGCTTCGAAATTATCGTCATCTCTGAAACATGATAAATATATATCTCTTCCTACTACTACTACTACTAAAGTACGTGACTGTACCTGCCCGACAATCTTTTAAGATAATCTCAATTCTGCCCGAGAAAAAGCAATAAGACATAATGTTTAAGCTAGGCACCTGTAAATGTACTTATATTTAGTTATTATAATGTTTTTTTTTAATATTTTCGCAATTTCTTTCATACCTGAGCATCTCTACATACGTTCGTTGGCCAAGTATCCCGGTTTTACCCTATTTTCACATTACCGTAACGTATTTATGTCATGTTATAATGGAATCCCTTGACATAAAATCCAATTTAAATACATAGGGGCCTCATGGTTGACTATCCGACAAACGATCTTTCACGGCTGTACCCCCATTGCCGCCAATCCCCCATCAAGTTGATGTGCGTTTCCTTTTCTACGACTATCTATTTAAGTGGTTACATAGTTACTTACATTGAAAGCTTTTACAACATAGAATACATTGTGAACCTTATTGTCATGAGCCAATGTTCGAAAGTATTTAATTTAACCTGTTTGCTAACAAAACCGACATTTGACAACGGGTGAGCTGTTTAAATAGTGGGACTTCTTTACAGTATTAAAGTTCCTTCTTATGTGTGATTCAATAAGTATGTCGGATTCAAAAAAAGCAAACAGTGTAATTATTAACCATCATAATTATCGCAGAAGCATCAAATATTACCTTCCTGATTGTTTTTCAAGCGAATGCTGAAGAGCTGGCTTCCGCGCACAACGATGAATGTTTCGATACAGCGAGGAAATGCCGCCAACATTCCTGGGTACAATGTCACAAGAGCCAATATATAGGTCCTAAGTCCTAACTAATAGGTCCTAACCTATTAGTTAGATTTATTTATGTATATAAATTGTACAGTTTTGAAAATAAAGACCAATAAAAAAAAAGATTATGTCCGAGAAAAAACCCCGTGCCATAAATAGCAATTACTAAAGGCACACGAATGTGACGTTGTCAACACAGTCAACAGTCAAGTTTAGAATTCGAGAGTTCATTGTCGTTTGTTCCCATCATATTAACATTTCGCAAGAAAGAGACGAAATTCAGCGGAGGCTAAGTTTCACGAAGGGGGCTAAAGTTCAGCTTTCCACCAGGAATTCCAATTCAGTCCTTAGCGCTCGGGGTGTTAAATCGGTTCAATTTGTCAGCATAGGTTGGCTGTTATGACGGAGGGCGGGCCCCCGGTTCGTTTGTCGCGCCATTTGCCCGGGAATGCAGTGTCATCAGGGACGAGTCGGGCGTGAAATGGAAAACGCCCCCGGGCCCGGCGCCCACTGGTAGTAAAGTTTTATGTTCTATGACGCGGGTTAGGAAATACAAAGTTGGGTTATGTTGGATGAACGTGTAGCAAACAGCTGAAAAATAATATATAGGTCCTAGAAAATGGGGTTCAGCTAGAATATATGCAATTTTTAGTTCATTTAAATTCTTTCATCCTAAGCTTTATCAATTAGGTTCCTACTGAATACATGTAAAAGAATAAAGCTCAGGGGAAAAACAATAGATTTAGGGCTGATTTTTCATTCCCCAAATAAACCTATTCATTACTTAAAATTATCACCATCGGTTTCTAAAATCATCAGTCAAAAAAGGACAGGGCTAACATTTATTTGACAGGTATTTTTAACTGGGGATTGAAAAATCAGACCTATATGCTAAAAACAATAGGTAAGTAAGTATTCAAATGTTTCAATCGTGCGTCGTCATTCTCGGATATCCAGGGGTGGCAGAATACCGGGCAGAACACCTCGAATCCCCGAGGTCTCTCCCAGAAGTCGTCGGCAATATCAAGGTCCTGCTAGGCTTTCTGGTAGCGTTGGGTTGTTAAGAGTGGTGCCGACAACCCATCACGCAAAATAGGCGCAAATTTTTGACGTCGAGTTGCGGAAAATTTTGCCCGCGTAAACCTATAACCTACATAACCTTCAATCGTGCGTCGTTCGTAGCTATAATATTATGCGCGTATTAAAAGTGCGATTCATCAAAATATTACGCAATTGACATTCCATGTTCCTATTTAAAGTGCGTAAAATTATTCTGTGTCTTAAGTTTTACAGATGCTTTCTTCAGTGACACTAAAAGCGAAATAATTACAGGAATTACGAGTAATATTTACATTTGTTAAGACTGGGGTAATTAATAACATAAATCTAATTAAGGGGCCGGAGAGCGCTGTGTCATTAGTTACTACAATTAACTGCCTACTGTATGTAATTATAACTTTTAAAAAGAAATTACTTGCAATTTAGCGAGACGTTATTAGTGAGTAGTGGATACTAACATTTGAATTTTTTAACATACATATGTAATGTATGTTTGACAAAATATGCTCAAACAATAATTAAAAAAAAAACTGGTTTGTAAATCACTTATCTACCCCACCGAGAACACATCGATACAGAAAAATAGTAACCCTTATAGATAAACTCTAAAATCTTCCAGTCGAATAAATAAATTAAACTGAAGTCCACTAAAAAGTGGACTAAAAACAGGATCATGAACCTATCGTTAAAACTATAATAACAGTACTAGTACCTCAATAAAATAAAAAGCCAATTTCTCAACGTTCTACTAAAGAAAATCGTAACTAGACGCGTATTAAATTCTAAAAAAAGAATCGTCAAGAATTTAAATGGAGTATTTGTGATTGTCGTTCGGAAACGTACAGTCTAGGGCATAAATATGTATACACTTTTGTAGTTATGTGTGGAGCATAAGGTATAAAATTGTATATATATTTATGCTCTTGACGGTACCTGTTCCGACACGGTGCTCGTGACAACACTGACAACTGGCGATGTGTGTAAAAAAGATATTGCCGCGTGCTGAGTGCTGACTTCTACAGGTTGTTTCTATGGAAGACATTCTACAGAAATAAAAAAATATATAAATATATACTGGAAGACAAACACTGTGGGGTGGGAGTCTTTGAAGTTTGAAGAATAAAGAAAGTACAAAGAAAACTCATAGTCTATTTGGTAGGCAAGTACTTTTGATATAATTATTATTACGATAAGTTTAGTCAATCAATCATAGCTTTTATTTGTTTAAATAGGTAAATACCTTTTTATTTGTAAAACTATGTGGATGGACAGAAATCACAGATGTTCTGCTATGCTTTACCCAGAAGTGTACAACTACAGTTATGTAATAAATATGTCACAAAATAAAGTGTAAGTGTAATGAAACTGTAGATTAGACACTGTTGGCACATTATTATTGTGTGCCTCTTTGGCCACAAACCCTTACAACTAAACGTAACAAAACTGTTGTAATTTTGTTCAGTGTTCAAAAAATAATCAATCAATAATTCCATTTTTAATAGTCTAGATAAAGCGATAAAGAATTTAAATACTTATTGCCATTGTTTATTTCGCTCGCGGCCTACTATCCCGATTTTACCCTTCCAAAACAATAGTTGAAATTGAAAGATTTTAAAAATTCGTAAATATCGAGCTTTTGTCTCTGTTACACCAAAGAAGGCTCCATCGGAGTAGCAGAGGCAGAACGATTGGGAGTAGATTGCAAAAAAAATGTATGTATTAATCAAAACAAAAATCACGATCGCGTCCATTGTGTCAAGAAATGGCTATTTTAAACTATGTGGTGTACTCTGTCCTACCTTTGGCAGTAGAAAATGGCGGCAAATTTTAAAATTCCTATTGTGATGTTTATCGATCATAGAAAAAAAATTGTCGCCATTTTTCACTGCTAAAAGTACACAACACAACTACTACACAACATTTAAATCCGTAACACACAATATATGACGTTAAACTTGCTTTCATTTAACTAAGTTAATTTTTATTGCAATTGGAACGATTTTCGAAGATCGCGGTAGACATACAGATAATAAATATAATAACATTAATCAAGCCGCCTGTATACGCCGATTATGATCCCCGATGACACTGCAGGTGCATTCACGACTCGCTTCACTCCTGCGCCGATCCGATGCGATTGGTCACGCGCGACAGAGGGGCTGCACTTTGTCAGTGTTGCCATGAGCTGGCGGCGTGAGTTTAACTGTAGAAGTACAGTCAGCAGCACATATTGCTAAGCGGGCAGGGTGTTCAAAAATTATCTTGGCACGACCTTGCTAAGACTATAAGAGTGTGTTAAGATCATTGTGAACACCGTACCCGCTTAGCAATTTCTGCTGCTGACTGTACCATGAGCTAGTAACGAGTACGTTAGGTTTTACTTGATACGTAATACGTAAACTACAAACAAATACAACATGGAAGCTGCACGCTACACTAAACAGCCCTGAATTTTTGTTGACAAGTGTTACCCTCTCTTCAATGCATCACGGTAATGAATTTCAATATCAACCTGCAAAAATATAAACCGGAATTTAAAACTAGTTGTGATTGGTCCATCAAAGTTTTTATTGGCTATAAACATTTGTCAAAGATGTTGCGCCGAAATATGCGCGGTGTTAAAAGCGCTATGTCCATGTCCTGCTCATCTTGGCACAATTGAACTGTTGTTTTAGGGGCATTTTTGGGCTGGCGTTAGACGGCCATGTTATACACGGTGGAATTTAATCGGTGAACAGGAACCCATTTTTCTAATTCAGTAATCGATGGCGGTCACGTTTATGTAGTACTTAAGTGGAACCAAGTTTTTTTTTTAGCATAACAATTTTTTATGTTGAAATTAAACTTTAATTAAAATTTATTGTCACCCTACTAATGGTTTAGTCTGAAAAGTTTAATACCTCTTTTCAAACTATCAGCCATGCATCGCTCTTATTTTACATAGGAATAGAGTCTATCGCAAAAATTAAAGCATGTGAGTGGTTATTGCTCATTTATGTTTTAAGTTTCTATGGCTGATAGTTTGAAAAGAGGTATTAAACTTTTCAGACTAAACCATTAGTAGGGTGACAATAAATTTTAATTTCAACATAAAAAAAATTTATGCTAAAAAAAAACTTGGTTCCACTTAAGTACTACATAAACGTGACCGCCATCGATTACTGAATTAGGAAAATGGGTTCCTGTTCACCGATTAAATTCCACCGTGTATATGGTCGCTGTATGTATTGTAAACCAGTCATTGATCAGCAGGATTTGAGTCTGTCATTGGGATGATTAGAGTGACTCAGACAAATCCTCTAAATTTGCGGATTTTGATTTAAAGTTCGTGGTACCGGATGACCGCTCGAAAAGTATGCTTTCAGTGCGCGATAACAACGCACTGCTACTAGTTTCTTTTATTGATTAGAGAAAGGAATGCCTACAACTAGATATTTCAGTATCAACATTATATTTTACGACAGTCAACCTAATTTATTCACTTTTTTATAGCTTATATCGATGTCTCACTGTTGGACAAAGGCCTCTCCGTTGATCTCAATGGCTCCCGACTTTGCGCTTCCTACAAAAGAATATTGACAGGCCAACATTTTGCTAAAAATACCCATGATAGAAATAGTTTCCCATGCCATTCTAATTTTCCACAACAACAATATAGATGCCTGTCGAAAGGAACAGTTCACATATAAATTTTGCTCCTAATTACAAAATATAAAACTACTCTAATTAGCAATTAATAAATCCGTTAGATGGCGTTAATTTTATAATTATATAGCAGTCAGTAATCAGATGCTTTCTCGTTTTACACCCTGCCTGCATCACGCGAGGTTTTCTGTCTTAATGGAGTTATTATATTAGTAAGTATTGCTTATTTTCTATGGGTTTTCCATTACCATTAAGCTTGGGAAGAAAAATTTGTTCCAATTTGAAATACCTGATTAATTGACAATGGATTTTCCAAGAATTTCTTGTTGAGTAATCATTGCATTGACAATAACAACGTCGTTTGTCAATTATTTATAAACTTAGTCAAGATTTTTCAAAATTAAAATCTTGGTTGAGTTGATTAAGTACCTACTTTTTAAAGTTTTAGAATATTAAATTATGCTTATATATAAATTTTCTAAGTACAAAATAAAACGAAATTTGCGAAACGAGAATTCTGGAAAACTAAAAAAAATATTTTGTATATCCGTAGTGTCCTGCAATCTGCAATATTTAAGGTCCAAATTCTGAATCGAATGGTACTAACCTTAGAAGTGGCCCCATTGCAGGCAGTACGAAACTAAGTATGTAGGTAATAGGTATATTACCTACTTCCTTGCCGGCAGTATCTATCGATGTTGCTGACAACAAGACAGACGTAGCAAAACAGTTTACGACAAAAAAGGTGCGAAATTCAATTTTTCTAAGGACGGCTCTCTCACTTACATTTTTTTTTAGTTTTCCGCCTTTTTACTTTTGCTATGTCCAATTGTCCATCTGTTTGTCGGTCTGTCCACAGCATACCCCAGTGACCGAGTACCTACTAGATATTTGCAATTTCGTATAGGTAACAGAATACATATAAATCACACCGACAAAGTGGTAGAATAAATAGTAGAATATGGCTTATGGCGGCCTTCTGAATCTTGGCTTCAGATCCTCTATGCTGGCAAACATTTTTTTTTATATCTGTGAACAATAAGAAGCAGGTGCAACAAGCAAACAGAGATATTTGTCTATGGTGTTAGAATGTGCCATTTGCCGCTGTTTGACAAGCGGGTGCCGACACTGCCGACGATGCCAAACTATAACGCAAACATAATATATTTGGTTTCATATTAGGTTGGTAGCTTTGAGGTAACTAGCGCTAATAAACGCGAAGTCATTCGCAAATATAGCGGCACCATTTATCGAAATCGGTCAACGAGTTCGTTTTCTCTACTTTGGTGAGATATTTGGGACAAATTATTACTATTTCATATTTTTTCTTAACACAAAGACTTTGTAACACAAAGAAATTAAAAGGATTTAAGAAAGGAAAAGCGTCGCTGACATTTTTGAAGAACATTTTCAGACTTTTACGCAATATTAGTCATTTATCTTTAAAATTGTAGGTACCTAGCCGGTGTAGGTAGTAGTTTTGCTATATTCTAGTCACGAGATAATAATATTACTTATGTACATATTATACTAGCTTTTGCCCGCGGCTTCGCACGCGTAGATTTTCGACTTCTATGGAAAAAAATGTTTTCAACCGACTTCAAAAAGAATAAGGTTACCATTTCGACCGCATGTAGTTATATGCATGTTACACGGAATCCTTCGAATAATGAATCCTATTTTGTTTTTTTCTCAGGAGATTCAAAAGTGGATTCAAAATCAGTTTTAATTATGAGACACCACGGACTCTCCTGTCAGAAAAGTGCCGGCCGCTTTTCGAGACATGCCGCTCTAAACGACATTATTCGCCGGTCTCTTGCCACCATCAACGTGCCAGCTCTTTTGGAGCCCACCGGCATCGCACGTGACGATGGCAAGAGACCTGACGGCATGACTCTGGTTCCATGGAGATTGGGAAGGGTGCTAGTTTGGGATGCCACGTGTGTAGACACACTGGCTCCTTCCCACCTCTCTGGAACCAGCAAACAGGAGGGTGCGGCTGCGAAGGCGGCCGAAAATCGCAAAAATGTGAAATACTCGGGTCTCGGCTCCGGCTACATATTCACGCCGTTTGGGGTTGAGACCCTTGGTCCGTGGGGTCCCAGCGCTCATAAGTTTTTTATAGATATATCTAAGCGGCTTGTTGACGCCACTTGGTGACCGCCGTGCTGGCAGCTACCTAGCTCAACGCATAAGTATCGCGATACAGCGAGGTAATGCTGCCAGCATCCTTGGCACCATGCCGCGGGGGCCCAACTTTTTAGATTTATTTTAGTTTTATTTAGTCTTAATTTGATAGGTTACTTTAGTTTAGTTATATTTTATTCTTTAGTTTATTTAGTTTTAATTTGATAGTATACTTTAGATTTAATTATTACTTATGTTATACCTTTTATATGCTCAATTTGTGCCGTTTAATAAACTCCCTTTCATTTTGAGATATTTTTTTTTTAGTTCGCCTTAAATGCCGACAAACATTTAATCGAATGTTGATTCAAAGACAACGTTCAAGTATTTTCATTTCATCGACAAGTCATTCTGTCAAAGAATAGTTTCCGGTTAATTTAAATCAGTGAATTTTGAATGGTACTTGAGTTATTTTGTATTTAAGTTATAATGGAGGTTTTCCTTTACGGATTCTTATTTTAGTTTGGTTTAAATTTAGTATTTTTTATTCCGCAGTTCTAAACTAACCCTGAACCTACTTAGATAGCTGTTCGCTTATGTGTTGGGGGTGACAGTTGTAACCTAGCTCAAACCTATTTTAATAACCGTTCATTTCTGCGTGGGATCGCAATGGTCGCAGTTTTAACCTAACCTAAAACTACTGTGATACCCGTTCGCTTATGTGTGGGGTCGCAATTCTAACCTAACCTACTTTAATAGCCGTTAGTTTCTGTGTGGAGTTGGAGTTCAAACCTAACATAAACCTACTTTCAAAGCCGTTCGTTGCTGTATGGGTTTACAGTTAAAACCTAACCTGAACCTCCTTTGATAGTCGTTCGTTTCTATGTGGGGTCGCAGTTCTAACCTAACCCAAAACCTACTTTAATAGCCGTTCGTTTTTGTGTGGGGTCGCAGTTCTTACCTTTCCTAAACCTAAGTAGAATCTTACCTTATTACATTCTGTCTGAGGTCTGTTTCATTGAACAGCATATTAGGATGACATAATTAAATACTTAATTGCAAATAAACTACACGAATTAAAATTAGAAACGCAGGCATCGTCATTTCCTGGGTGAATATCTAAGCGTTTTTAATTCAACCGCCTAATTTTGGTGGCATCATTTTTGTCGAAGTTTCTATTCGTTATCGTTACAATGTGCTACTTTGTCATTTTAAGGAGGCACGGTACCTTATACAAATGGCGAAGTACATTGAGACGTTTAGAAACTTCGGCAAAAATGATGCCACCAAAATTAGGCGGTTGAAACGCTCAGAAACCCTCCTACAAAACAATAATTTAATTCGCAACAGGCTTCGTCCTTTTCTCTTATGCTAGAATAAATAGTCAAGCCAAAACATTTAAACCGGTGATGAGTCAGTCAGTCAATCAGGACCTCCACCACAGTGACCCGATAAACCATAGAAACGATATCCATGATGTTTTATTACTGTTTAACCATTTCACCGCTTTCAGAGGTTGAATTCTCAAAAAAACCTAAAACACGTCTTTATCCTTTTATGTTTCGGAATACTCATGTAAAGTTTCGGATAAAATAGTTTAAATAATAAAGGTTTCCGACACAAACTCTCGACCCCCATCATTGCACCCCTTGGTGTGGAATTTGACTTATTTTTTTTTAAATCACCCCTACACCCTTAAAGGAACCTACGTGCTAAATTTGGAATCTGTTAGTTTTTCTAAAAATTTAAATGTTAATTATTTATGTTCTCATTTAATTTACAGAATACTCCTGCAAAGTTTCGGATAAAATAGTCCAACTAATCTTGTTTCGCCATACAAACTTTAGAGCCCCATTTCAACCCTTTAGGAAAAATCCTAAAATTACTTTTCTTAGATTTTTATTCTAAATTAGTTTACGCAATATGAAATTTCTTAATTTAAAACTTAACTTTTTTCATACAAACTTTCAACCCCATTTTTACCCCCTTAGGATTTTTTTTTAAATCGAGTACTTGTCGAGGTGAAATACTCGTATGGTATGTAGATAAGTACCTACATCTTCATTGGCAAGAACACTTCTATGAAGTTTTGAATTAAATAGCCCAACGAATCTGGTTGCTCCTTAGAACTTTAACCTTCCATTTAACCCCCAAAGGGAATGAATTTTCAAAAAACCTGAAACACGTATTTACACGTATTTATTGTTAAAAACATTCATGTGAAGTTTCGAATAAAATAGCCCAACTAATCTTATTTCCCCATACGAACTTTAACCCTCCATTTTACCCCCGTAGGGAATAAATTTTCAAAAAACCTGAAACATGTGTTTACTTATTTTTTATTAAAAACATTCCTGTGAAGTTTCGACTAAAATAGCCCAACTAATCTTGTTTCCCCATACAAACTTTAACCCCCCATTAAACCCCTTTAATGGATGAATTTTCAAAAATCCGTTCTTAGTGCGCCTTTAGACATTATAAAGAATCTACATGCCAAGTTTGAACTCTCTAGGACCAGCGGTTTGGGCTGTGCGTTGATTTAAGTCAGTCAGTCAGTCAGTCAGTCAGGACATTGCCGTTTATATATATAGATTTACCAGCCTAATATGTAAGTAAAGAGTTGTAAGGTCTCTTTTGTCCTAAATTAACTGAAACGTTATATTCGATCCTATAAACAAACAAACTTCTTAAGCCCAAAAGCCCTAAAAAAACATTGTAAACGTCACCCTAAGCACGCGCGAACACCCTCAAATGAAACTACCACAGATTCAATAAAAACTTTAAAGCCCCATTCCACAGATTATATACACTTACCAAGTCCATTTCACCCGCCAGCGCTCACACACAAAGGCGCCCGTTTTGTTGTCACCACTGATAGTTTGCCTCTTATGTTGGTATGACGTGTTATTCTGCAATTTTCCGAGCCACTAGCCTTGTAATGAAACTACTGGGACGTATTGATGGCTATTTGGTCAATTCTATTGAGGGTTTATGAGGTGATGTGAGAGATGATATTTGAGAGACGTGTCTAGGTAGACGAATTAAGTAAGACGCTGATGGTAGAACATAATTCATATGGAGATCAGAAGGTTAGGGTAAGTTTGGTAAAGGCAGGAGATATAGAGGTAAGTATTTTCTGTGGCGCGAAAAGTTTACTTATATATTTTGAAAGATGCGCATTTTTTTCAGGGTCTAAATAATAAATTGGCTGTACTTAATATCGCTGGTTGAAGTAACTGTTTCCTTGAAGTTGTTTTTGCAAATAGTTTTTTATGCAAGCAAAGACCACATTCTATTTTGTGCAAAAACACAGAATGAGTACTAATTCTTTAAAATGTTTTAGCGAAATAAGTTATTCGCCTCGCGATATTTAGATCTTTATTAGATAGGCCTTATACAAAATAATCAAAAATAAGTTTCTTTGGCTCGCTAATGCCAATAAAAAAATCTACTAACCCTATGTTTTCTTTCACCGTCCTCACCAACGGAGCCATGAAGCCCACCGAAAACTGTTAATTGCATTTTCTAATGTTTATCTTAATTTATTACGTAAACACCCGTGACAGCTCACCATTATGGCGGCTTGTTCGACTGTCAAATTAAATTTCTGGAAAAGCGCAATCGGCCGAAAGCGTGGCCAATCCCTTTAGCGAGAACCGGGCGGGTAGGGCAGGGGCAGCATGAGCGGCAGCGAGCGCGGTTACAGACGCGGTAGCGACAGCGGGAGATGTCGCGGATGAAAATGTTGCTAGCGTAAAAATAACTCACAAGTTTGCTTTATAACGGCATACGGTAAAAGTATAATTAATTGTTAGATACATTTAAATTTATTAGCTTTCATTACTTCCAAGTTGCTGACATCAGAAAATTATTTTTATTTTTACAGCCGTCGCATGTGATGGGCGGTTTTCAGTCCTTATCCTTAGCTTTAAATACGTAATAACTACGTATAAAACGTTTCTACGATGCGCTTTATATTAAGCGAATAAGGATCACATTTGAATATTCTTTGGAATATACTTTGTTTTTTACTATTCGCGAAAGTTAGTTATTTTAAGTATTTTATTCACGACGCGTGAAATGAAGTTTTATTCATGAAGATTTCGAATGTGAGGGTGATAGCAACTGTGCTAACTTTATTTTAATTGAACGATTATTTTTATGTTTGTTAGGGTGTGTTACATATTAAATTAATCATGGGCCATCTTTTGTCCTTCTTTACTTAACCCTTTACCTACGGGGCCCTGTATCACTCCGTAACCTCTCAATACGGGCATGTTTTTTCGAGAGTCGGTGTAAGGCATAACTTCACTTACCTGGAACTTTTACAGTATTGCAGCTACACACTTGAAATTTCGCACACATATTACATATGTTGTCTTTAATCAATAAATAATCACATATGGTAATAATATTCCCTTTTTTTTATAATATCAAGTAATATATCAGTCACTAAGAATTTGAAGATTTATAAGTTACCACTCTCGAATTTCACAAGTTTAAGTGTAAAAACATTAGTTTATGGTATATTTGACACAAACAAATACTCAAAAGATTATAATTATTTAAAAAAAGCATAAATATCAATCAATAAAAACCTTGCAAACAAACAATTTCTCACATATGGAAAATAGTGATGTGCGTCTATCGATACAGTTGTCGATATGTCGCATCGATTAGGGAAAAATCGAACAATTATTTGAATGTAATAAGGTTTTATGTGTATAATTATTTAATTTTTAAACTTATTAGTTTGTATAGTTAGTAAGAGTGGGCACTAAGGTATTGGCAAATCTGTAAAGTACGGGTATTCTCTGATCTGTCTCTCACAACGAGTCGATAAAATTTGAATCACTCATTCACATCACTATTGTCCGCCATATTGATTTCAATTTTTGGCACTCCTGCAGTACGGGTGTCAACCCCAGTTGCCAGCAAAAAAAGCGGTAGTTTTAAAAATATATTTATATCAGAGCCATCTACCGAAACATTAGGGTATTTTTTTCTTTGCATCTATACTAATCCCAAAGCATATTGTGACCGCTATTACCAAGGTACAAGGTCTAGTTTTGAATAAAAAAAATATTAAACAGGACCAGTACTTCGATCAACTATAGTTGACACCCGTACTGCACGGCTGTTGCCTTGGTGGCAACTCTGGTTGACACCCGTAGGTAAAGGGTTAATCTTATCATGCTTAAAAGGCATCACGATTGAAACAATTTGAAATTCAGATATTGTTGGTTATTACTATTATTTTATATAGTAGGAACCTGTCGTCTAACATGTTAATAAAGTGCCAAGAGATGAATATCAAAAATAAAAAATATACAAACTTTGCTTCCTGTGTTACAGTGAAAAATATATTTATTATGTTTAATAGAACAATACCGTTTTATTTTTTCCATACAAAAAATTCAGCATGCAAAGTATCGGCACGTCAGAATTAGGTACAACAACTGAGATTGTTACATCTGTCAATAGCTTTGATTCTTGTATGAAAATTCGTTACTCTTGAATGGTTAAGGTGAACATAAAATTACCTTGCAATATCAGTTCATAGTAGTAAAACGAACGTAAGTTAATTTTAAAAATACACGCTGTATAGGAACTATAGTCTGCAATATTGATCATCATTGTTACAACAAAGAAAATGCCACAGCCAGTAGTGAAGCACATTTAAAGCAAAGTCATCAATTTCCCAGTCAAGCTAAACATGGAAAGTCAAATAAAATTCACTTCAGCCTTACGCAAAGTCATTGCCGGTCGGCCTATAATTAACGTGGTAATAGTGTTCCAAAGTACGACATAACTACCCAGTAGCAACCCTGAAAGTTTTAGCTTGCCAAATGGAAATTATACTCTAAAATGATGACGTAGAACTTAGTTTAGCTCGAACGGTGCTAGGGACATGTGGCGTTTTGAAATGTCGATGAATAGTTAGTGGTACAGCGAATGTATTTAGTGCTAGGGTTGTCGCGTGGTTTTTATCGCGCGATCTGTTCAGAAATCGTGCCGCGGCACGGAATCGCGCGACAAATCACTGGAATTACGAACTAGAGCTCATTAGCAACAATATTTCAGTGGAAAAAGCTGTGGAACGAGGACAAATCGCATTTCATGTCACACTGCTACAATATGAGAAATGTTTATTAGCTTTCGGTGCTTTGGCGTGTTTTTTGAACATTAATTTTTGCTACTTAATTTTTTTTTATTAACTACTATTACTGTTCACTGTCATAAAACATTAACAATGAAACAAATCTTCAGAACGTAACTATATAGTATCGGAGTTTCAATCAAACAGATTTAAGATCTACGTCACTTCTGTGGACAAAACATTGAAACATTTTAGTTCATGCTTTAATTCTCTTATTTTTAACTTTTGAAATGTTCACAGAAGAGATTTACCGGGTTCATTATTGTAATAAAATTTTCATATTCAGTACCAATGTAAAACCCACTTTCCATATCGCAATAACTCATTAGCCCACAAAACTAGTGCCGTCTATTAACCTTCCACCAATTTCAGAACACTTTTCCTTATCTCAACACTACCGCCCACTTAACGATGTCATAATATTGAGTCTGCTCAATATTGCTGGCTGTCAAAACATTGGCGCCGTCGCAAAAAAAACCTGACCGAAAAGTAGCCTAAAAAAAGTTACCTTACGCGACTTCGAACTTGGTTCTGAAGTAAGACTTTCTATTTTCGCTTCTGCGGCTTCTGCCTATCGGACCATCGGTAATGCAGATAAAATATAAATATAATTACTGTTTTACGTCAATCCATTTTTATAAATCGTAAGACACCAAATAAATCGCAATCTTGCTTTTATTATAACTCTTTGATAGATCGATATTCATTAACCAACTAATTAGGAACATAATAAAGCAATTTCAGCAAATTTGTACCTCACTAATAACCCCTGTTACTCATTAATCCAATTCCGCCTTATCATAACTTTTTTGTTTGTAGTTTTAAAAATCATCTCCGTGAATGAATTGGAAATTAGATTTCTCCCGATCGCTCATTTGGCGGGTAAACAAACGAGCGAATTAACGTCGACTCATCTTCGTTTCAGTTTTTAAATTAAGAACATTCGCCGGCGCCCTTTCGCTCACGCTAATGAAGATTGTATGCAGCCGTCCTTTTTTGTCACCGTATCTGTTTGTTTTGAGCTCACCATCAATTATTTTCTTGTTCGGAATTAGCTGTCGCCGTCTCGGCTGGCGCGTGGGCCGCGTATGTTGTCATCTCTGTCGGTTTAAGTTTGTTTTGTGCGTGACGCGCCACGCCCAGTTTTTTCCGTGTGGCGGCAGCTTTGACCGGTAGCCCGGTTATCTGACTTTTTTGGTCGGGTGGTGTGTGTCGGGCCTAATAATGTTTGAGTAGACGTGTAAAAAAAGAAGCTGGCTGTATGCAGTGGGAGGCACAAGGCCCTGTTGTTTCGTTGATAGTGCGCGCTAAGTAAATGCACTAATGTGACGTAGGGCTCGTGGACAGGTGTTCAGTGTCCGCCATTTTGATTATTACACGCGCACTCGCCCGCACTTATCAGGTGCAAATTAGCAATGCCGATGCCGTTTAGTAGCTCCATTTTTTACTAACGTTAATTACAACCTGCTTTTAATTTATCATTGAACCCTGTCCACTTCATACAATAAAAAAAATAGGTAAGCACATTAAGCTGTACAAACCTACTCAATCATGTACTTAGGCCGTGGTCTCCTATTTTATGCTGTATGCGGCGTCTGACGTTAGCGTCAACGTTCAATTCCACTCTTATCGACGTCTGAATGCAACGCACAGCGTCAACGGTCAATACGTTCGCCGTAGAGAAGAGCGTAACTTAACAGCAGATCCGACTGCATCACTATCTTTTTCCCAACATTTATGCATATAAATATTGTTTTTATGATTCTTTTCATTTTTATCATACAGTGCATTGAAAGATTAAATAAATTCTATTAATAACTCGTCTTTTTATTTATTAAACTTCGACATTTTGTTTGACGCGAGAGACGACGTTCACGCTGCAATGGTTCGAAAAGACTAGAAACGCGGCACACAGCTTTTGATAGCCACGTGCGACGTCAAGACGCCAACGTCGACATGTGAAAGAGACCACAACAGTACATACCTATAGTGAGCATTCAGACGCAGCGTACGACGTGACGAGACGCCGCATACGGCGTAAAATAGGAGACCACGGCCTTACTCATATAATTTAGGCTTGCTTTTATTAGGTAGGTACAGTGTTGTTGATTAAAAACGTGGAGCCTGCCTACTTCTTTCTTGAGGAAACTAAATCAAAAGAACTAGCCAAGCATGCATGTTGGCTATAAATTAAACAAAAAAAATCTGAAAAGAGACATGGACATATTATTAAAAATTGGTCCCATGCCGGAAACATTTATTTGAACAATATTAACTATGTTTACTTTAAACAAAAACAATGAGACAAAAGAAAAGGGCAGGATCGACCACACAGATTGTGCAAACTGTGAAGTCTACGTTTTTTTAATGTGCATGTTGTGATCACGTGCAATATTTTTTGTCTATGCCCAAGTCCAATTGAAGGATATACGAGTATCTGACTAAAAAATACCTACAGCAGCGGTGAAGTCAAATCACAAGTGTATTTATATTTATTAACCAAACTAAAAATATTTTTAAAGGTATAATTTGCCAGTTTTAAAAATAAATTTACCTATTGAACTAATAATTAAATTAATAAATAAAACATCTTGCTGACCTGAAATGAAACGCAAAATAAATGACGCTCAGAGCTTTTAAATTTAGAACGCCAATATTCTAGAAATAGAATAGAACGCAAGGTTCGATACCTACGCTAATGATCGAGAATGTATTCGCATACACGAGCGCGGAGTTTATTTAAAAAGGTCTTATGTCAAATAGAAACCCCTTACAAAAGTGCTGTTTTTGTTTTGCACGGTAGCGCTCGTTACCGGCAAATTGGTAATTCGACCGGGTTATAGAACTTTAGAGGAGGGAATGAGTGGTATTTTAAATTTCGAACGCTATTGTGAACGCCAGAAATGCATCATACGTACCGAAAAGTGCTAAATTGACGTAGGGATAATTAGATTCGAATTGCAATATTTGCATTAGTTAATTTTGAGCAGCCCTAATATGCAAACGACGTCGTTGAAACGAGATTGGTTGGCACGTTATTTTATTCTAGTCTTAAATTTGTCTAATGTATGTGTACAATTTATAAAAAAAAATCATTTCTCAAAAACTTTATTAAAATCCAAAGAGTTACCTATCGATGGAACCCCACGCCCCACACTAGAGATGGAAGGGCAAAAAAATACCCAAGTTTGTTTCTTTCTATTTTTAATTTCACCGTTTTGTCGTTTAATGTTATTATTTTATTAATGTTACATACTGGGACGTACTAAGCGTGCTAAATTTTCTAGTAGGCATGAGCTTAGCCGAAACACGGCGAAACTCTAATAATGATGAATAAATGCGTATAAATGTATAAATGCGAACAGTGGGTTAAACGGTTAATACCTCTTTAATAAGAGGATTCGCGTAATGATCGTACGCGATACTTGAGAGGTCCCGACATATGGCATCCGTGTGGTCCAAGTCATAAGCAGAGATCGGACAAATGTGCATCTGTGGAATGAGCTCCCTGCCAAGGTTTTCCCGATGGACTACAGTATGGGGTTCTTCAAAAGAGGAGTGTACAAGTTCTTATTGGGTCGGCAACGCGCATGTGACACCCCTGGGGTTGCAGGCGCCCATAGGCTACGGTGACTGCTTTCCATCAGGCGGGCCGTATGCTCGTTTGCCACCGACGTGGTATAAAAAAAATTGTTCGCAGTAATATGGACACCAATCCAAAGCTGATTAAGTTAATGATTAAACGAATAATTTATTGAAATATGATTTTGAAGCTTTAAGGTGACTATTTCCAAAGATCTTCGTAGTTACTGGTGTCAAATAAGTAATTTTCTGAAAACGATCAAATATAACTATTCAATCAACAGTGATTTTCATATTATTGCGAACAATGACGCACATTTATCCGATCTCTTGAGTCATAAGTCAACTGTGTGCTTACAATGAGCCGCTGCCTGACACAAGAGGATGACACGCTGTTGAGTGTACTCGCCTATTGGTGCGAGCGAGACGGATAAAGTTCGCATTAATAAGTTAATGACGCGGGCGCAGGTCATGGTACGGCTACTATGAGGATATTTCTCAAATAGTTTGACGGACCAGCTTTGCAACATTTTTTATAATATATTTGTTTGTGTAGTACCCGCCGCGTCAAGCTGTCTATTCGTATAGGAAAAAGGGAAAACCGAGTTCAGTAGCTTGGTAATTTAATTGAGTAATCGCGACACAAATGCAACGCTAAATATTACCTCAACATTTACATAGTTTACACTATAAACTTGTATTATTTTACTAAAATTGCATTAAGTGCTAGCTATTATAAAGTTAATGCATATTTTTGGAGCTTAATTCGCCCAATATTATTAAATGTGATCATAATTTTGTAATAATTATAGCATTACTAGAGTCTCGTTCGGTCAGGGATTAGAACTTAGTCCTGTAATGTACCTAACTATAGTAACAACATCGCGTCGTCATAATTATCCGAAACAAATGCCGGTTCGCAACTATATTTATAACCCGCTACCGCTTATGTTTTGCACATAAAACTCTCCAGAAAACTTGAATATACCTTCACCTTATTACCTAATTGGTTTCGTTAATCCTCACACGAAAGTATTACATTACGTGCACGTAACGTACACTTTCTTCACCCTTCATCAATTAAGGAATAATGAGAAGAAATGGATCGAGTTATAATAAATTATTGCATTATAATATTTGTGTACATTTTAGGATGTGAGTTTATTGTTCAAAATAGACTGGTGAATTCGTTTTATACACGATTACCTAGAGACATAATCTGGAAAATATTCATAGCAGGTTTCTACTCAGTGTAGGTAAATGATTTGAGAATGTGAAAGAGTACATAATAGTAATAATTAATACTATGATGGATTTACAGATTTACACACATTGACCTAATCCCACGATAAGGTTTATGATGTAGGTAATAAATAGGTACAAGTACCTACATGTATGTAAATAATTTTAATTAAATACGAGTACAATGTACACAAAAGGAATGTGTATTTTGTAAATGTATAATCAAACAAATAACCCTCGTAGGCAGGGTCTACCAACTATTAGGCTACGGAGGCCGTCAAAATGCGAACTTATCCCTTTAAGGGATATTTTCCAGTCCTCTTCGGCAAATTCCTTTTTAGGGTTCCGTAGCCAAAATGGCAAAAACGGTACCGTTATAGATTCGTCATGTCCCCCAACTAGCAAAGAAGTCATATAATCAAGAGTTATACGACCTTTAGCCATATAAGAGTTTTATAGTCGTTTTTAGTTAACCTGTTAGTCAAATAAACGTTATAAATCTGATAGTTTAGTCGTCCTACCAAATAGTCTAATTACTATGGTAAATAAACGTTTTTGCGACTAATTTATACAACAATCATGTAGAGGTTTTAAAGAAAACGTTTACTTAATGATGTTCAAAGTTGTATAAACGTTTTCGTCTTATAAAGGGTTTAGAAAAAACAGAACCGTCGTAATAAGGTCATTTTTACAACGTCTACATAATATTATTGTTGTATAAGTGATATCTTAAAACCTTATCTCGACAGTTATATAGCGGTATTGAGGGTAACTTCAATATGACAAAAAGATATCAGCGGGACTGTTATTTACCTTTTATTCAACAGTTGGTTATATTAACGTCAAACAAAAACTTTGAAAAACCTTTAGTTGTTGCCGAACCCGTTATATCCCTTTTATTGAACTATATGTTTTTAAATTGATTTTAAGTTACGGTTATAAAACATCACGCAATTTATAGTCGATTTGAAATTAATGTTATAAAACATCAGTCGTCATTTCGTGAGCATCACAGTACTATTTAAAAGAAAAAAAACCATGGACGTTACATCGTGGAAACGGTACAAACGAAGTGGCGGAAAACGTAATGGCGGCTTAGTAATGGCGGACAATTTGTAGTCGTTATAAAAACCTTTACTTAAGATAAAGTTATATTGTAGTCGTATAAGTATAAATCCATGACTTGTTCCAAAATGGCTAACCTTAACTATAATAAAATATGAAGAAATATTGTTATAAATTATAATTATTTCGAATATATTAAGAGCGCGACAGCAAAAAAACTGTATATCATCATAAACTTTAACGATAAAGTGACCTTCCCATACGAATTCAGCTCACGCCAAATGTGCAAACACTCAATATATAGAACAATAATTTCTATTACAAATCTTATAAAATTACCTTGTATTATTTTTCCGTACACTTTTTTGTCTCACACACCAAGTTTTGCGCGTATCTAAAATAAATGTCAGAAGCAGTTTTATAAATAAAACTTAAAAATGTTTATGTAACTTTAAAGTCCGATAAGCAATGAGTAAGGGTTATACTAAACCTTCTATAAGACAAAATGGTCAGTAATAAAACATTTATTTGATATTTAGGTCGCGTAAAGGTTTTTGTTGTACTCTTTATACAACGTTTTGGTCATTCCTTAATCGTTACAATACCTTTAATAAACGATTTAAGTCGCCATGCAAACCTTTATTTAACCTTTATCTCACCAATAAGTCTTATAATTTGCGCCACTTGCCTTTTATAACCGTTTACCTTACGTTTATATGACCAACCAAATTAGACTAGAAGTTATATGCAAAACGTTGTCTCAACTTCTATATGACTATATTTTGCTAGTTGGGCCGTCTGTCCGTCTGTCACAGCCGATTTACTCGGAAACTATAAATGCTACAGTAATGACATTCGATAAGGATATGTGTTGTATGAACCGCTACATAATTATGATATTATATTATAAAAAAAATATGGTTGGGGCATGTAATTGAGGAGTAGATTTTTTATTTCGATGTACATAAGCGTGTGGGCTGTCAATAGAAAGATATTTGAAAATGATATAGGTAAATACTTTTTTTTAAGCGAACTGTTTTCGAGATATCAGATTCTCGGAAGGGTGCCCCCCCCCCCCTTTTATTTTTTACGCGGTGCGGAATCCTTCTTGCGTGACTCCGACACACACTTAGCCGGTTTTTTTTTTCAAATGTTCTTTAATGTCACACCGAGGCTAGACCTAGAAAGCACCTTTGTAATAATTCCTGGGGCCATTCCATAAACATTTACTCGACCGTGCCGTGCCACAACTCGCTCGCAACGAGCTTCGGACGCCGTCCCGCATTTATATTACCTCATTATAATTATTATAACACACGACTGTAATTCCTTGTGAAATACGTAAAAGCTAATTAATTGTGGTTGAACGATGTAATTTGTGTTATTAGAGTTACAAAGTCAAAAAGGCATAAGAGACGTCAGATAAAAATAAGATGTGACGTTTTGTTTAAGGTGGATTTAGACCATGAATGTAGGATTAATATGGATTTGACAACGTTATAATAATAGCAAGAACGAAAGGGATGGTCTTATGAAACTTTTTACTAGTGGAAGTGAAAAGGAACGATAATCGTCCGTCCTTATCACTGTGCCACTATTTTTTGTGTGTGTGTGCATTAGATGCTAAATGTAAGTGCCAGACAAATGCGTTGAATACGTCACTAAGTGCCTGTGTGGCACTTTCGTCTTAGTAGTAAGTGACTATGTCTATCCCTCTTAGTGGCACACTATGTGCGGCCCCTCGATTTAGACCAAACGAGCGAATGCTTATTCTATCCCCCACTCCACGAAATTCGTTCGTTACACAAAACGTGATTAGTCGAAATTCGTTGATTTCGTAGAGTGGGGGATAGAATGAGCGTTCGCTGGTTTGGTCACCTTTATTGTAAAGCTAAGTTTAATCTAACCCGTACAGGGGGGCTCTGTAATCCATATTTCTTAAGTCATTATTGCTTCATTGTATCAAAAAAATCAGCTACCTACCTAAAAACTATTTATTGTTTATTTATAAGAATCACACTTGTGCTTAGCCAATTAGTCATAGAATTTTTTAGGAGCCTACATAATATATTATTGCAATAATTAATATGTGAATAACGATTCTTTTATTTAACTTAAACGACTGTTGAATATTGTAAATATATATCTGACTGAACTCACATAACATAATTTTTCGATGTGAAATAACATTTTTTTAAGGTTTTTATTTTCATCCTGATTCCAAGAGAGATTCGTAAGGCGTAAGGCTCATGGTCCGACCTATAGTAGGTACTTAAATTATTATTAAAATAGAACATTTTCGTTTTTATTATTTTATTTTGGGACAAAATGAAATCAACTTTATTTCCTGCCGAGTACCTAAACCAGGCAAAAAATCAATGACTAGTTTTTGAATATTTCTCTTGCATAAAAATATTAAAAATTGAGTTTTATTTTATACAAGGGAACAGCGTAAAACTCTATACCTAAAGATAAGCGTGGTACAGTCGACGTCAAAGATATCATTAAGGTTATGTTAAATACATATATTTAAACGACCTTATGTCAAGGCAATAAAGTCGTGTAAATATATTTTTGGCACCTAAACCATAATGATATCTTTGACGTCGACTGTACAAAACATAGTATCAAATTATATTATGTAGCATAATAAAATTATCGATTGAAAGCTTTTTATGTCTCTACATAAGTTTGGGTGTATACTGAAATGTTAATCCGACAATATGTATGCTAATTCTAGTATAAATATTCTAGGGTAAAATGTTAACTTAATATTCATTTGCGGTTAGTAAGACATTAAATGCGAAGCTTCTTTACGTACCGTATCTACTACTTATTAGTAAAATATGTAGTAAATAATATATGCATACAGGGTGGAAAAGGATGACGTTCCTTCCCGCTACCGACCGAGTCTACCAACCATTACGATGAACTTTCAGTATGGGACCAACATAGAAATATCTTTAAAAAAGTGTAACCCCTCATACAAAGTGACTGATTAGTTAGATGTCAATAGTATGGAAAAGTCAATTTTCCATGTACGCTTTCGATGTTGGTCCCATACTGAAAGTTCATCGTAATGGTTGCTAGACTCTCTCGGTAGCGGGAAGGAACGTCGTCCCTTTCCACCCTGTATGCATATTATATTATTTACTACATAATTATTTTACTAATAAGTAGGTAGGTACGGTACGTAAAGAAGCTTCGCATTTAATGTCTTACTAACCGCAACTACAGGGTGTTTGGTTAGCGGTGTCGGAGCTTTTAAGGGCGTAAACTACAATCATTTTCATCGATAAATTACCATACAATTTTTTTTTTGTGCCAACGATAATTAAATGGCGGCCATTTTAAAATTTCAAACAGACGAATACGGGTGCACGTGATATTTCTGGAATTATACGTTTGTTATCGGTCCTATCCCTGCAAAAAAATCTCGTTAGAGAGCTCATTAGATAAGCAAACTAATTAAGCTAATCATTTGACTCAACTATTTGAACAACAAGGCTAAAAAATTTTTTTTTAATTAAAAATAGTAAAAAAATCACCCAAATTTTTTAATTAATTTAATTTTGCATGAAAACTAGGTCGTTAAGATAGGATTTTGGTGTTGTTATTTATTAGTACAGTATGTTAGCTAAAAAATAACACCATAATTACAGTTATACCTTAAGTACTTTAGGAATTACAAGTGCTCAAACATGCACTGGATGGATGGAAGGCGGCCACTTCACTAGTCAGTACACTGCTGACATTCATTTGTTTATAGATTTTGCATCGGGAACGCTAAATGCAGCTGTTTTGGTGTATGTTTGAGCACTTGTAATTCCTAAAGTACTTAAGGTATAACTGTAATTATGGTGTTATTTTTTAGCTAACATACTGTACTAATAAATAACAAAACCAAAAACCTATCTTAACGACCTAGTTTTCATGCAAAATTAAATTAATTGAAAAATTAAGGTGAATTTTTTACTATTTTTAATATAAAAAATTTTTTTTAGCCTTGTTGTTCAAATAGTTGAGTCAAATGATTAGCTTAATTAGTTTGCTTATCTAATGAGCTCTCTAACGAGATTTTTTTGCAGGGATAGGATCGATAACAAACGTATAATTCCAGAAACATCACGTGTGCCCGTATTCGTCTGTTTGAAATTTTAAAATGGCCGCCATTTAATTATCGTTGGCACTAAAAAAAAATTGTATGGTAATTTATCGATAAAATTGATTGTAGTTTAAGCCCTTAAAAGCTCCGACACCGCTAACCAAACACCCTGTATATTATACTTTGCTTTAATGTCTAAAATGTGACGTTAATACACGTCACATTTTATCAAAAGTACGCATAAGGTGCAAAAGCTATGTAAGCAATTAACCCCTTATTCATATTTAAGTACAGTATATTTGTCCCTTTCAGACTTATCAATATGTCTATAAAACCGAAAGGGATAAACAATTATTAGCTGCTTGCTAAGTTAGGAGACGTTTATGATTAAGGAGGTAAAAGTATTACGGGCTTTCGAGGGGTTGCCCACATTATAAAATTAACTTGTAGGGGGAATCTTTATAAAAATCTGAACGGACATACTCTTTTTTTTTGTCATTGGCACTGATCACCATATGGTGATTGGTGCATTATCTATGGTCATCAGTGTTGTCAATGACCACAAAAGAATACGCTCGTTCAGATTTTTAAAAAAGATCAAAATTAAATAGTGTCCGTTCCATAACGCGTCCGTTTCATTGCGTATTCCCCCTAAGTAGGTATTTTAATTTTATGAGTGAACTACTAAATACGGAGGCATTTCTTTTGAAACAAAATGAAATCGTTTCGTTCCTGTGGATATTACAAATCAGAAGTTAAGAACATGAAAACCTGATTTTAAACGAACTTGTAATCGGTAATTTATTTCTCCCGTTATAGGAAACACCTTCGAAATTGAATTTCGAGGATTTGTCCCCCTCACTCCAACAAAGGCGTAATAAGAGTAACAGAAACAAATCCTGGCAATTTCGAAGTTCGCGGTAGGGCCACAGGCGAGGTGCATGTGACTGATCTAAAGCAGTGTTTGTTATTTTTTATTTGTTTTATAGGTTTATCATACTCTGCGACCATATACATATAACATGGACGTCTAACACCAGCTCAAAAATGCCCCCAAAACCAATGTTCAATTGTGCCAAGATGGGCAGGACATAGCGTTTTTCTTAACACCGAGCATATTTCAGCGCAACATCTTTGACAAACGTTTATAGAATGTAGCCAATCAAAACTTTGATGGACCAATCACAACTATTTTTAAATGGCGGTTTAAGTTTTTATAGGTGGATATTGAAATTCATTACCGTGATGCATTGAAGAGGGAGTGACAGTTGTCAACTAAAATTCAAGTCCGTTTTTGAAAGGCAATTTAGTATGGCGTGCGGCTTCCATGTTTTATTTGTTCGTAGATCATACTCTTATCTGTTCATACCTATCCGCGTATCCTTCCAAAAAACAGTCCACTCAAGTTAAATTAATCTTAATTACCAGAAATGAGTGAACCTAGCCTCCGGCACCATAAATTAATAAAACGGTAATATACACGGAATTATTACCAAAAAACATGCGACAAGTAAATTACCCATACAATTATGCGGTACAGAGTAATTGGATAAAGAGGCATTTTTCTTTATTGAACGACAGGTATGTAATCGGCCAATTATGAACGACTCGTTTTGCATTTTTGCATAATTTTGTTTTTAGCGGGTGTATTAACTAGGAGATGTATTGGCTGAAGTCGAATAATGTGGTGTCGTGTCGATTAGATTTCAATGAGGCTCAAAATTTGCAATATGTCCTGAAATTCTAAAGTACTTATATCTATCTACTATGAAAATAGTCAACAATGTTTTTAAAGCTAGTTGCCCCTAAATTTTTAACAGCAAAAACGTGCTGCAAAGCATGATACCGGTCCATTCATGCTTAGTTGTCTTATCTAGTAAACAACTTTCTAACCTAAAAGTACACGTTTTCTGTTGTAAACTGCTGTTTTCTTGATTAAAAATTAAGCAATTTACTAATCACTACGGACAGACTGCACAAATAGGTAGTATTTTTGTATAGGCAATATGGGTTTACAACAGAAAACGTGTACTTTTAGGTTAGAAAGTTGTTTACTAGATAAGACAACTAAGGATGAATGGACTTTAATTCAATTAAAGAATAAAGTAGCTTCCTCAGTATTCATACATATACATTAGTAAGCAATACTCGTAAATAGTGATTGCCCTTTATGTCACAAAAGGTCGCCGTCAGCATAAGTTAGTGTCGCCGATGTGACATGTCGCATAAAAATGACAGCCGCAGGGGTACCGACTACAACAGTGCTTACCATGAGCTGAGGCCCTACCGCGAACCACAAACGAAGTGTTGCTTCTCTCTCGCACCCGTGAATTCGTACGTAAGTGTGACAGAGAGGCAACACTTCGTTCGTAGTTCGCGGTAGTGCCTCTACCGCCGCGTTATTAACGCGGTCTTAAGGTGCGTTTAAACCAAAAGAGCATTCGCTATTCTAACCCCCCACTCTACGAAATTCGATCGTTACACAAAACGTGATTGGTTGATTTCGTAGAGCGGGGGATAGAACAGCGAATGCTCTTTTGGTCTGAATGCACCTTTAGCATACAAACTTACGAACATAAGGCCATAAGCCACACTACACCTACGTCTGTAACCTAGTTTCCAGGTGAAGGAAAATTATGTTATTTGCTAGTACATAGCGTAATGGTGATCATTATAATCTCATTGAAGGCGGATATCATGCGAGGTAGTTGTCCATTTTGTAACACTCGTTTTGCTTAACTACTAACCTACACATACTACCTTTAATATAAATTAGCTGCCTGCTATAAAATATATTGTGTAAATTAAATACCTATTGGATTAAACTATATAATATGTTATACTCTACCATTACATTTCCTGGATTTTCGCTGGATATCTTACCTGTAAAAAATAAATAAATTACATTATTCATTGGTGTAAATTTGTCAAGTTAAGTTATACATATTCTTTTACATAAATTAGGTAAGATACAGTATGAATTCATCTTATAAACTGATAGCATTCATAACGTCCACACTGACCACACCATAGTTCCACATCGGAGCCTACTACCGCGAACTTCGGAATTTTAAAATTTCGAGCATTTGTGGGAGACAATCGAGGATATTTCTCTGTCACTCAAACGAAGGCGTCATTAGTGTGACCGAGACGAATGCTCGAAATTTGCGAACTCCAAAGTTGGCCTACTGGCCTGAGGCTCTACCGCGAATCACGAACGAAGTATTGCCTCTCTCTCGCACTCGTGAATTAGTACATAAGTGTGACAGGAAGGCAGCACTTCGTTCGCGTTCGTGTGAAGGCCTACGTAAATTTCGAGGATTTGTCTCTCTCACTCTAATGACGCCTTCGTTTGAGTGACAGAGAAATATCCTCGAGATATACGAATTTCGATTTTGGCGGTAGTAGGCCTGGCCTGAGGCTCTACCGCGAACCACGAACGAAGTGTTGCCTCTCTCTTGCACTCGTGATTTCGTACATAAGTAAGTCAGGGAGGCAACACTTCGTTCGCGTTCGTGTGAAGGCCTACTACCGCGGAAAACGAAATTCGTAAATTTCGAGGATTTGTCTCTCTCACTCTAATGACGCCTTCGTTTGAGTGACAAAGAAATATCCTCGAAATTTACGAACTTCGAAGTTCGCGGTACTGGCCTCAGGCTCTACCGCGAATCACGAACGAAGTGTTGCCTCTCTCTCGCACTCGTGAATTCGTACATAAGTGTGACAGGAAGGCAGCACTGCGTTCGCGTTTCGCGATAGGGCTTCTGCTCCCTGTGTTATTCCTTTCAACTCGATTACCTAGGTAATTACTTAGCAAAAAAGCGATGAAATGAATGGTGATTAAATTAACCTAGCCGTAGTGATCTAGCCGATGCCTCAGGTCCTTATTACACGTTCTCATTACGCACTAACGATGTAATTGCACGGATCACGCATCGTGTACGGTCTGCGTCATAAGTTGAAATAAAATAAATAAATATCCTAGGACACAATACTTGTGTTTAAGCAGAAATAAGAAAAAAAAATTGTTCACAAAAATATCCTCATTTAAGGCTTGTGATGTGCAACTATACATAATATTTATGATACACCGAATTCGAATTAGAACCCGGAACCTCCTGCTTCGTAGGCGGGTCGTTACCAAACCAACTAGGCTTGGTAAGTTAACAAACAAAACTTGATAAGAGTACATTTGAGTTATGTCTGAGCTTTACCTTTTTCTGTCATTGAGATTATAGTTCCCTTTAAATGCAGAATTTTGAGTATTCAAGATGCCTCTACAAAAAAGTGTAGGTGTAAATGCAATGTCTCCAAAATATTGACTTTTTAGGCTCGTACCTACACATACACAAAAAATAATTTGTGCATTTGTGATTGATTCCTTTGAGGATACTATGGAAAAAATTTATCCAAAATATGTTTCCAACTTTCCAGTGCGTCAAATCAAGATCATAAATAAGATGAAAATGGTAAAAAAAGTGGCACATTTTTTAAGTAGGTAATACATAAGGGGTAAAAGTACACACATCATTTTGAGTAGTATGATCGTGCAAAGTCGATGTTTGGAATACTTGCATGCATTACCTCAATTTTTTGAAAAGCGTCTCAAAAAACTCAAAAGGTTTACGTTGTTTTAGGGATATAATAAGCTCTTTAGACTCAATTTCATAGATCATTTTGATGCTGACTGTACTCAACACATGCTTGTTGGTTCAATTGGTTGAGTATTAGCCTGAGAGAACCGGGTAACTGTGGTCTTAGTGAACCTAACCACTTCGTTCTTCGACCTTCTTTTTGCGTCTTTATCGCTCTTGCAATTCTTACATATTGAAGTGAATGAGAGAACAGACGATGGGTCGAAGTGGTGGTGAATGAGGTGATAGACCCTCTGATTATATTTCATTCGATCAATTGATGTTTAATGGGGTATGAAGCCAAGTCGGTGGGTACGAAGGTAGAGTTCCATTCTTATAACCAGGGAAAAAAAAGAAACGAAGGACAAGGAAATTATACTGCACCAATTTTACTAAAAATAAAGTATAATTATGTACTCTACTCTACTTCCGTAAAAGAACATAAAATTTCCATTTCACAAAACTGTTTGCTCTTATAATGGAATCATCCCAGCCAATGCCAATTGACTGTAAGCCTAAAATCTAGAGCACAGGTCATACAGCCCTAAACAGCCATTAAAACACTGCTCCAGTCATTTCTCGTTCTAACCGATCCGGCTTATCGTCTGTAACAACAGGCTGTTTACAGCAATTTCACGTAATGCCCCATTAGTGCTGCTACATGCGAGTTAAACTGTCACTCGAGTCTTTCGGCGAAATAATGGACGAAAAACGGTCGCTGACGTGAGATTATTGGGCTGGCTATACGATTGTAGTGGACTAAGTACAATGCAAGTACTAGACGTGGTAATTTTAGAACAGTCATTTTGCAATAATATTTCTGCACATTTCGTGGATTTGCCTCTTTCTCACTCTAATGCCGCCTTCGTTGGAATGACAGAGAAATATTCTTGAAATTTACGAATTTCGATTTTCGCGGTAGTAGGTTTGTTGTATGCTGTAGGAACTTTGATTCGAAATTTTCGAATGTACCTACTTATGTAGTTAACTGTAGCTGGGTAAATCCACAAGACTGTAACATCACTAACATCAGTTACCAATTTTTTTGTGTGTTTTTACACTAGGTAATTAATAAAACTTAAATGGCCATAATATATGTTTCGGTTAGGCCTCTAGGATTGAAGTGTCCATATATCTATATGGTCACTTCAATCTCCTTAATTCATATAAGATCTCAAAAGAATTGGTAACTACGCTTGTTGTGACACAGACAAACACCCGAAATTTGCGAGTTTCGCAGTTCGCGGTAGGTAACTGGATGCTTAGCCAAGTTGCCAAATCGCTAACGCTTAGTAGCGTATCGTATTTTTCCCTCTCTGTCACTCTTTCATATTCGTGCGACAAAGAAAGTTAGCTGCCTTTCGTTTACGATTGACGATTGAGCGTTAGCGATTGGCAACTTGTCTAAGCACCCTGATGTTACAGTCTTGTAGATTGGCCCAGCTACATCTATGATATTAGTATCTCATTGGTTTAATTTATGGGATAAACAATTATAATGCGATAATAAAATATGTTTTTCTGTACGTTATATGGAGGCCTAAGACTTCAGAAACCTTGTTTAAATGTTGACCGAAAAAAAAATTCGGTGATTAACTTTAGTCAAGCCCTATATCACTCGAAGACAAAGCACACGACGAATACTATTCTTATTACGGGGGTACTTATTAAGTTCAAAATGCTCAATAATGACACCGCCATTATCCATTCCGAGTGTCGCCTGCGGCTGATCGACAAATGAGGATCTATGGATCGGATCTATAGATCGTAAAGTACAATGTACGAGCTATTTGCATTTTGCCATGGAAAAGACGTAGGTCGGTACTCTAATTATGGTACAAGATAATCGGTTGTCTCAATATGCTTTGCAAAGGACATTTGAACAAACAAGAATTGAGTACCTACGCAGTAATACTTCATGCAGTTATTATCAGATAGCGTATACCATTTTTCAGTTGAAAGTATAAAAGAAGTAAACAAACCTGCAAACTTGCATTATTTCATAATCACGCACTTTCAGAACACAATCTTGGTTTTATCACCAACTTAAAACCTTAAATCTGAAGTTCACATTTTTTTTTGTTAAAATGATGATATTTCTTCGTATTAACGTAAAAATATATCTGCGAACGTGTTTCACGATATGTGTCAAAGACGTCAAATGCTATGGAAAGTCAGCCATAGTTATTTGTTAATATCATTTTCCATTCTAACATGCGAGGCGAAAGTCTAAACTCAAAACCTAATACTTTCAATGGGCCACCTTAATATAAATATCTAATATCCAATTGAAACCCGTATAGCCTCTAATACTATGATATAACCGATCAGCCTAATATCGCTGCCACACTTACACAACCTCGTATTTGTAACGCTCGCTTGATACAAAAAACACCCATATTTAAAGTGAACGAAAGGTGATATTACTATGAATAGATAGGTGTAAATCCGAGGTTTAGTATTAGTTATAGCGACGATATGACACCATAAAACAAAAAGCGGCATGATCAAAGACCGCGAGGCGTCGCTTGCGCATATTTAAAACACATTACGCCACGATTGAGGCTAGTTTAAAAACGATAATTTAGTCTTGGCCGCCGGCCTTAATTTACAAAAAAACGTCTTGTTTGGCTGCGGTTCTAGTATAACTCGAACCGATCAACGGATATAGGTACTTATTCATGACGACTCGTCATTGATGAGGCCTACCGCGGACCAGGCCTAAATACTACCGCATACTCCAAAATTCGTACATCTGCAGGATTTTCTCTGTCACTCGAACGAAGGCGTCATTAGAGTGAGAGAGATAAATCCTCAAACTTTGCGGATTTCGAAGTTCGCGATTTAGCCGCAGGCCGAAATACTACCGGAAAATACGAAATTCGTAAATTTCGAGGACTCCAACACGTAGAGTGACAAAGACAAATCATCGAAATTTGCGGATTATGTAGTTCGCGGTATTGGCGTTGTCTCTTCCTCACACTTTATGTACGTAATCACAAGTGTGAGAGAGAGACCGACATTTAGGCTCTGCTTTTCAAGGTGAGTATCTGGTATAAGTAATTTGAATTCTAATCTAGAAGCACTAGAACTCAGATTACAAGCAGATTATATTTTGGATTGCTGCGTTGTTCATGCAAAGCATGACGTCGAACGTAGTCTACGCAGCGCAGAGGTCTGATCTGACTAGGTTGCGTAGCTTCATTGAGCAACACAGAATTGTATTAAAAAAACAGCTATCGATCTCTTACAATGTCCATTACAAAGGCGTGCACTGATCGCTTACTTACTTACAACTAACGAGTTCCCTGAGCGAACGCGGCAATGGACTGACTGCTATGTGGTATGAACTGAGAATTCAATCGATATTATTCACACGTTAAACTTGTTTTTATAATAATTGGTTAACTTAACATCTCAATAGGTAGAAAGTGATGTATTCTAGCGATTTGATACTTTAATTACAGTTATTAAGCTCGATTTGTTTGTAGGTACCAAATTACTTTGCGGAT
>JALPQI010004516.1:0-75851 GCA_025490895.1 Thaumatotibia leucotreta
GACTGACCGATGACTGAATGAACGAGTGAATTGTATGAGTGAACGAGTGGACTTGGATGGGTATGAACGGTGGATCGAGGAGAAGCCTGTAAGACGACCTAGCGAACGGACGTGGGAAATTTCAAATGTAACTTGACATAAGACTGTTTTTCTAGAATTTCATTTTGTTTCGCACCGCTTAAGAAATATACTCCAAATTTAACCGCATGAGTATTTTTACTTCAATCCCACACTACATTAATATGCTTGTATTAGTAGTTTGTAATACCTACTTATCAATCGTTGCGCCTGTAAAAAAGGATTTTAATAATTCAATTAATACTCTTTGTGTATAGTTGCTAGGTTACTATTTCAAAGTCATAAATAAATCACATAGCGCATTTTATAGGCGCAGCGACGCAATATTCTTCTAGGGCTCACGGACACGTGTAACCCGCCAAACCGGATACCCGTGTTCTTAAGCCCGACGGTACTAAGTACCCGAATTACACGAACCCGCCGGGTACCCGTGTCCGTGTCCAATACACGGATACCGTTTACACGAAACTGCGTGCTACCCGGGTACCCGGGTACTTAAGACCGAACCGAACGGGTTCCAAATAATTTGAGCAAAAGCAAATAAGGTCTATTATTGAATGTAACCTGCAGCTTCGTTCGACACTACAAAACACTACCTGTTCAGGAAAGGTCAGCCTCTATCTGTTACGCAATAAGGTCTATTTGACACAATTTGCCTTTCGCTTATCTATCCATTTTTTGTACTATAGCTCTTAAGTCTCACGACCCATTCGTACGCTTCTCGTCAAGGACGTCCCCGAACCTGCGGGTAATTAAAGTCCGTGTAAATAATACCCGTGTACCCGTGTAGAAAAAAAAGACGGGTATTATTTACACGGACTTACACGGGTAATTACAGTCCGTGTAAATAATACCCGTGTACCCGTGTAGAAAAAAAAAGACGGGTATTATTTACACGGACTTTAATTACCCGTGTAAATCGGGTCAGAAACCCGTGTACGTGTAACACGAACACGGGTATGAGAAACTTTGACACGAAACCCGGACACGACCGCGAGCCCTATATTCTTCTTCATCAGGCTGTGTTCGCCCACCGTTGGGCATAACCTCTCCAATTTTTTTTATCGAATGTGGTTGCCTGATTTGATCGATATACTTAGTCTTGTATTCTTTTTAAGTTGACTAAAAGTAGGTGCAATTACTGAAAATAGTTTGACTCGGCTTATCCGCACATTTTTTAAATATCTTGTTGACATTCACCCAGTTGCCGACCATGAGCTTCCACTTACTTATTATCCGGCTCGCTCGCACCCAGTAGGAGCGAGCGGGAGGAAGTAAGAGTATGACTGCGCAGCACTGTACCAAGATATTTATTTATTTATTTTATGTATATGTCTATCAAAATCTCTTGTGTTTTGAAGCTAAACAAAAACTGTAAGAGAATTCCGGTTGACATGATCAAGTATTCCTGCGTCGCACTCTCTTCGTTAGGACAGGCCGCCCCTTACCTGCGCTGCATATGTTACACCACTTTTCTACGACAAACTACATTTCACTAGTTTTAGGGTTCCGAAAATAATTTGTAAACTTCGTTGCCTGATTTCAGCTTATTTTTTTTTAATTTAGGGTTAATTTATTTATACTTATAGGTCCAATAAGATTTAAGTCGGGTTGGGTAAGTGAAACATGTTCCTTTTTCCCTGGAGCAATTTTTTATATGAAACGTTTCACTTATTCAACTTGACTATACATTTCAGAACGTTTGTAAGATAATTACAACATTCCAAGTTGATTTATTATTCAGCTGACCGCACATAAATAGTAGTTAAATGTAATGCTATAGGTAAGTACGGCAGAAATCAACTATGTGGCAATAAAAGAGGCAGACATGACATTGATATGCTATCAATGATCAGAATTTACGTAATGAAATTACACATTAAAGCAGAAAGTTTAATAATATTTATACGTAATGGTAAACCTGAAAGCAAAAGGTTTTGGAAATTAATGAAGATACAAAGAAGTAGGTAATAATGATAATTGATAATGATTTATTCGAGAATTAAATTTAACAGAAATTGTATCTAATGTTGAAATCTATTATCATTCTTATCATTTGCACAATGATAAATACTTAATTTTGTATTCCAGCGGAACCAGTTCACTGTAAGAGGACCTAACTGTTGAAACTTTTTGTTTATTTGTTACGGGTCCTCGTGCGCGCGCCAAATCGAATTTCCTTTGATTTTACGGATTCCGGGAGAAAACAAAAGAGTGAATAAATAGTCCCCTAAAAGAGAATAAGTATTGTAAGTACGAATGGTCTTTAATGGATGTATCTATATGTCGCCTACATATATAAATATGTTGAAACCTTTATAGACGTTTTCATCACACCTGTTCGGTAAGTGCGCCAATACGCTGCGGCGATGCGCGCCGTAGGTGCGTCATTACGTCCTAGTAGGCCGTTAAGTATTTTCATACAATATTACGTCGCACTAGCGCGGTCCGGCGCACGCCGCGCGCCGCGCCGAGATTTCTTTTATGAAAATGATGAAATTATGTCATCCCTGATTTAGAACATTTTAGAGTAGTTTTGTGAAAATATATTGTTTTATTTACTTTTTTGCATCACGCGCCTTCGGCTTGGGCTTTACTTTCACACTCGTTCGCAAATTCTTACTTACCGCCCTAAATACACAATGTACTATTAAACCTCCTTCCGCAAGTAATAAATTCCAAAGTGTACGCATTTTGATGTGCATATAAAACAAACATACGTAATTAATTAGACGTAGGTATAGTCACGATTTGTCTTGAGTTAGAGTAAAACTGTCCCAGGATATTTATTCGTTTCTATTATACCTTGTAGCAATCAAATTGGTAAAATTGTTTGGTCAGATTATAAGCTGCTTAAAAACTTACTACAGGGTGAAAAGGTTGAAGAACGGTTGGTAGCTACTTATACACCGAAGACAAAAATGTTGTTGGTAATTTTCGATTGAGAATTTGTCAGCAAAATAACATTTTACTTATAAAAGCAAGATTGCTCAATCGTTCCTAAAACACTGTGGGGTCCGCTGCAGATTCAAATATTTTAAGGTAATAATAGGTTGGTAAATTGCAACTATAGGTATACATCCAGTAGCTAATAATCATAAATCGACTCCAGCAGTGCCAAAAGATCCGATAAATCTTAAAGGTGTCCTCATTAATACCGATTACTCCTTGATAAGCAAGACAAAGGGGTTAAGTTGATATCTCAGCCTTTCGACCCTTCATGACTATTAATGCATGTCATTACGATAATTGCCGAGAGCCTTGAGACTAAAGACATTGAAACAAGTCTGTTACGAGTCCTCTAATATAAAAAGAAGATAATCATAACGAACTTCATTTCAATAATAATGTCAAATATTTACAAGTCTAATAGGATTGATGAAGAATAAATCGTTTTAATTATTAGATTTACATGGAATTAAAATTAAGTACCATTACCGGTATTCAAATTGTTTTTTTTTTTACTTTAGAACGTTCTTTATTCGACTTAATTATTCGTTAATGTTTTTACAAATATAGTTGATCAGTTACGCATCTGATTTCTTGAGAATAATACAAGTTGCATTTTTATATTAACTTCTTTCTTGCAAAAGAATATTTTTAGAATATTTACAAATATATGTTCTTAAGCTAATCGGCAATATCAATAGCATCAAATTGACTTCGCAATGCACAAAGCCTCGATAACCAGATCCATCTGTATCCCCGAATACGTTTACAAATTCTATGAAAAATAAATTCTTAATAACTCGTCTAGACCAAACATTCGAGAGCGATTTTTGCTCCGCCAATCCTAAGTTTTCCACTCAAGGAGCCACCATTGATCGGGAAAGGTTTTATTGGTTGTTGTCGGTGCAAGTTCAGCGAATTCATTCCTCTTGTTTAGACTCAATCACATTCAACATCATAAAATGGAAAATAAAAACTATAATGAACCAACTTCGTCTTTGCAAATATTTGCTCGTCTGGAAGGCGAATAATGACTTGAGTTCTGTAGCGTTTGCTCCGCAGAAGTTTCGCGCAAATGAGTTAGGTTTGCTGAAACGACTCATATTTTGTTCGCCAATGTACTGTAGGATATTATATTAACTTCGTTTCAGTTGTTACGTGATTCAATATCCTGTTCGGAACTGTTGCAGCTTACTCCTTTTGTTTTTCTTTATTGTCGATTTATTGAGATGTTTCCAAGCATTTACAATTTAATAATTTTGTTATTGAAAGTTGTTGATTTCATAGTAGTAAACTATAACATAGTAGGTATGAAACAGATGCAGTGAAAACCTAATCTATTCTTATCGAATTTTATTTTGGAAACATCCTAATTAATATTTCTGATCAATAAGCGTCAGTCTAATGGACATCGCAGTTCAATGTGCTAGCAATATAAATTCGGACGATTCCGCGAGCTCCTCAATAATAATATTTATTGTCGTTTACTCGTGTATAACAGAACTACGTTTTATTACACCTACAATTTAATTTCAGTAATTTGAACTTATCAGGCATACTCAGAACACCCTCGACTTTTGTTCTTTAAAAATACGCTTCCTATCTCATCATTAAATAAAGCCAAGCTGCTAAGCGCAGAGCTGCTCTCAAACGATCCCCAGATTTGCATGTAATTATCATTTTTGATTCGCTCTTCTTTTGTGTAAATACTCTCTAAAAGGTAACGCCGTAAATGACATAATGCTGCGAAAGATATGCTGAATATTTTATACCCTTATACGATCTCAAGAGCGCGTTTTACATCTCCGTTTTAACGTTTAAATACGCATCAATGGATATTACTTTTAGGGATTTTTGCTTAAATAAATTATTACATTTGACTAAGAACACGTTTTAATGAATTTTGAGCGGGTGTGCGGTGAAAGTAATACGATTTCCCATTCGTTTTGTTGCTTTAACGACTTGAAAGGGAATTCATTTTGAGGTTATCAGCCGGTCGATGTCTGAATTAGAAACGTATTTGGTGGATGGTTGTTTCTTGACAACTCATTAAAGCATTTTGAGTGCTATTTTGAATAATAGGGTACATATACTCGTAATTATGGCCTAATACATGAACCCAACTATAAAGAAGAAAGAAAGAAAGGAAAATGTTAATTGTCACTAACGATATAATTATTGGTGGTACAGGCAATAACACGAGGCAAATTGCCAGGATGAACTCTGCATCGAGCACCTTCAGCATGCAGGTGATCGCTAGCCTCGGGTGCTCAAAATGTTCTTTAATTTGTGCTTGAGCCATTGCTACCTTCTAGTTGACCTAATAAAGACCATCGTGGTACCAATCGTTATAATACGACGGGTGACGTTTCGGACGGGCTCAATTACAGGCCATTCTTGTTAGCCACTGTAACCGCAAAGGCACAGTATGGTTTGCTTGACAACCTGCTGTCAAAACATGTTAAATCGCAAGATGCTCAGTTCGGTTTTGTCGGGTAAAAAGAGAACTGTTATCGTTACATTGTGTCATGCGCGAATAATTCTAAGAACGAATCAAAATGATGTACCTAGTAAATCAAGCTTTGTTGTGTGTTTGCTATTATTTTATACTTTATAACGCCCGAGAAGCCTGGCTTTTTTTTATTTAGATGTAACATATGTATTTGGGTGGCCATAAATAAAAAATCTGGATTTAAGGTCCTATGTTTACGTAATATAAAACTTGACGCGTACGTCACCGCCATGTCATTGTTGGAGGGTGATATTGCGCTTGACATGAAAATTGTTTACGCAGAATAACATACGTCGTCGTCGCCGAAATTGATTTTCGAGTTGATGATTAAATGAAAAACTGTGATGTTGATATTGTTTTAGCCTTCAATCGTTCTAAAATGAAGTACTAATTCCATTTGCTTAACAAATATACACATTCATTTTAAAAAATAATTACGTAGGTCCGTGGACATGATAAGGCTTTTGCTCGTATTAGGTTATACAATGTTACGTAGGTGAATGAAATTATTATGTAATAAAATATTGTAATGAAAATAATAAAAAAAAATTGTACAGAAAATTTTCAAATGTAACCGAAATACTAATACACATAAATTTAATTATTTCATGACATTTACCTTCAGCAATAGGCTACTTGACCCATTTTTAAAGTTAGTCGTATATTATTAATCAATATCAGATTAACGGAAAAAATATATAAATATATTTTTTCACGACCTAGAAAACCGCAAAATTATAACTTAAAATTTAAACTTTCGTTACCGCGCGAAAACGATACTAGCCATGTTAGTGCTTAGATTATCTGTGGTGTGACGTCACTCAAACCGAAAACAAACATTTGACATGTCGCTTATGTTATGTCAATGTCACAGCAAAGCTAGATGCCTATATGTCCATGGCGAATTTCACTCGTATAACGTTTGACATGAAGTTAGTTTAAGATCCTATGACGTCACATCATGGCCGACACCGTTTTCAGAGAACGAAATTAAAAAAAATAAAACAAATTTTTCAATAAAAAATTTGTACACATCAAACACTTTTAATACACCGTAATCGAAAAATATTGATCTTTTCAATAAATACCACAGAAAATAATAATTTTTTACACTAAATTTGATATGAGTCAAGTAGCCTATTGTCTGAGATGAAATAGTTCTATGGTCACCATTCTAATTTTATCAAAACGTCAAAAAGTTATGTTCTAATGGGTATATTATATATGTCGGAGTCGCGCTTCAGTTGGCGCAGACCTGTACGACACGTCGAGTCATCGGACGCCAGAATTGTGTTATTTACAGCTTTGTTTGCAATGTTTACAATTAATTTGTTAAGAGTTACTAAATCTAGAAAACGATAATAAGCAATGTATTGCTTCGAGTGGTCTTTGCTTTGGTCCATGCAGGTAGATAATAAAATCCGGTTGAGATCTACCCGCCTGTGAAGCAGGTAGTTAATGACCTGACTGTATAAAAGGTCACTAGCGCTGTTTTCATGATGCATTCGCGCGTTAGACTTAGAAAGAAGTCATTCTTGCTTTAGACATTGGAAAGTCAATTCATTCTGATTCCCGCGTTAGACTTCGAAAGATTGATTCTTGCCTAGACTTGGAATAGATTCCGATTATGATCATTCATTCCCTTAAGTCAGTTTATCTTGAGACCGCGAATAGATTTGATTAAGTGCACTCCAGAGTAAGAGGAGTTTGACTAGATTCAATAGTTCGTTAGATTCAGATTCAGATCGTTATTTCCTAGCATCCTGACGAAAGTCGTTATTTCTTGTGTTTTGAAATTGGTAAAGCATGGACTCAAACTTAGAACTCTCCAGTCGTTTTCCATTAGTTGTTGTTGTTGTTTAAAGTGTTTTAATTAATCGTGTTTTAAGTGTGTACCTATTGTAATGATCTAAAATTGTAATTACCAATGATTTGAAAAGATTAAAACATACAACCCGCTTGAGTTTCTTCCTGGTTCTTCTCATGTTGTGGTTTAACTCTTGCGAACCAGAGTAGTAATAAAAAAAGGTCTTGATTTATCTTGTGTTTTCATTATGAGTCCATGCCTACACGCATTAGTGCGTAGATTCAGTATTCTGAGTATAGTAGCTAGAAGTTAGATAGCTAAACCAACCCCTATAGCTCGGCCGGACCTGATATAAAGGGCCCTACGCCGTAATATACATTATATACTATTAATAATGAAATAACATTCGAATGTAATTTGTAACAAAAAGCAATTTCATCAAGTAATGCTTGTTCTAGAATAATTTGAAAAAGAAAAACTAATTTGGCATTAAGCATTCGTTACGTGAAATTGAGTTGAGCAAACTTACTTATTTCTGTAGTCCGTACCTACTCGGCGCATTCAAATACTAATGTACTATTTGCGGTCTAAAAAGTAATCTAGCGTGCTGTAATTCAATGTTTATTCAATAAAAATAAAAAAAGTGAATATCGAAAATAATGATTTATTATCAAAAGATTTATTACCTACCAGACCTACCTAGGTAAAGTAATATTATTTTATTAGCAACTAAATACCTACCAAAATAAATAGAACACTACATGGACATTTAAGGATGATGTGTGGGTAATGGCGAATGAAAAAGTGTTTGTATCAGAAAAACGACAAAGCAGACAAACTTATTTCATACGACTTCCTTCCGAAGCGCAACGCTTGCCGAACCCAAACCGTGTAAATCTCTGATTTATAGTACTTAAGAGTTTACAGAAATGTTGTTCAGATACTCGTATCTTCACTTTGGATTGGATATTGTCCACATACTTATCCAGGGATACGGTAGGTATGTATTATTTTTCGCCAACATTGTGATAGTAAATGTGGTGATAAATATGTAATTTGCTATATCGTATTATGATTAGAAAAAATACGAAATATATTTGCGAAATAAAATAGAACATTTCCATCTACATTTTTGTATTGACAGTTTAACCTGGGCAATACGTACACTAATAAACTATGCCGCGTCGCTAAAATTAAACAACACTCGTGGTGTGTGAAACTTTTCTGCACCCATCCTTGTATTTATGAGACAGTCATTAACAAAACTGTCAGCCCGTTAATCTATCAAATCAAGAGTATCAACACACACACATGTAAACTGGCAGTCAATTTATAGCCACAGCTTAGTATGGGGTTAGGTTTATGTAGCCACGAAGTATTAATTAACAAAATATAAATCTACGGCAACGCGCATTTGACTCACTAGTGGTAGTTACTTACCACATCGTTTACCATCTATATGTCAAAAAAATCAGCAAATAATTACTTCTTATTGCGTCCATATTCATATAGGAGTGAAAGGCATGCTTGACAATATCAAACACGCAAATTTTCCACACGATATGCACCCAAAACCAACGATGACACAGTACGTGTTACTTTTAACAAAGGGCCAATCCATGTGAAATGACAGAGGCTGACAGCCTCCCAAACGACTCGAACATTATCGCAAAATACCCTTAACTGGATTCGTTCATATAATATTCATGACGTGGTGCGATCTTTCAAAAATTGACACCTTTTTGCAGGGGTTAGGGACCCTCGGTCGGAACGAACAAGTTTTTTGTATCAGACGGTGAATAAATTTAGGTGGACACAATAGATAACTTGCTTTACGACTGTTCTAATTTATTTGGTGTGGCTGTGAACAGTGATATATATCAGAAGATACAGCTTTGGGACTGTTTTATTGAATTAAATTTAAAAGTTCAACTTTCTTTTATTGTGTACTTAAAAGTGTCAGTATCGGTGAGTGAGTAGGTGCGCGTATTTCATTGTTGGTGTAAGCTATTTAAGGAACAGATTCTTTGTTAAATACATGTAAAGTACTAGTAGATAGTTTACATACATTCAAGAAAATACATATTATTTAAAAGAATAAATTAATTACACATTCGTTTCAACAACTTTTCCATTTCCTTAATGACTCTGTACATACTCGAATACTCAATCCCACACATACGGCAAAATACGCATTCAATTTGAATAAAACCGGGTCGACTTTCACATTAAAGATATTGGTCAACACAGCTGAGAGCCAGGAAATTTTTAGAGGGTTGACCTATGTACACATTACTTAGTAATAAAGCTTTAAAACAAATAGCAGAGTCCCAGGAGAGGTCTAGAGAAGATCAAATAGGCTGAGGCCCTCGTCACTCTAGCCGCGTAACTCGACCTGATTGTTTGTACTTGGAACATGGATTTTTCCACTTGATTGTCTGATTTGATTTACTTAGGGGTCGCATTCTGGGTTTCTGTTTACTAACTTGTATAATCAACTCAAAATAATATTGGAAAATAGGCACCCACTACATTTATATCTATTTACTTCTTTTACTGGTACTGATAACACAACCTTAAAATACATTTTATGTTGAATAAATATGACTTGTATACATGTATATAAACCATAAATATTAGATGTCTTAAAATACAAAAAAAATATCCGAGTTTACCAACCAATTAATATGTTCCACAAAAAATAATTATGACTCGTATTAATCCAATCAAATCCAAAATGGTATATTCAAATCTAATATGGTAAGAATATTGTTTTGCAAAGAGTAATAATAATAAGCTGTCAAATGCTAAAGTTACATACATTAGATGTGTTGTTAAGTTTTCAACATGTTTGAAACTCCATTTTCTAAAGTTCGGTAAGTGCATTCGGTATTTTTTTAATATGATCGGTATGAAGTAAAATTTAGTTTTAACTCTTTTTTGGTATATAGAAAAGAAAAATAAATACTGCTAAGTCTTCATAACCTCATCAAAAGTAATAAAGTTTTTGCGCAGTGTTTTGTAAACTACTTTTCCACGTCTTAAATCCCTGCAAAGACCCTATTACCACCAGCCTCAAATTGCCAAAAGACTTTTCGTGTTCCACTTTCTCTTAAGGATTATAAAAGTTTCCCTCACGACAATCTCACGACAACCGTTTCGAATTCCCGTCATTGTCCACTCTGTCATTAAGTTTGGGCCCCTCGCACTCCTCGGCTTATGTCAAAGAAGACACATATTAATTTTAGTGACGTGCTCTGTTATTGTGCAGATTTATTTGTTTCCGACAGAACTAGGAAATGCTATTATAATGGCGATAGTTGACAGATTCATTGTTCTTCTCTATGACAAAACAAATTAAAGTGATATTCTTGTTATATTGTATCGGTTAGTTAGAAAATTTAGAAAACCTTATTTTTTTCATTTAGTTACCTACTTAATATGATTAGGGAAGGTAAAATTGTATCATTTTCCTACGCATTATCCTACCTAATGGTCAGAAGCAAGCAGAGCATAAATAAATAACCTCGAGGAAGTGCTGCCAGCATACTCGATACAATGCCACAAGAATCAATCTTAGATCTAAGTTAGGTTAGTTTTAATTATTATTATTTATATAAATCTAAACTGGCCATATTTAAAAAATAGAACCCCTATTCAGTTCGTTTTATGAAATTTCCCACACCATTTTTTCTAAAACGTGGGTATAACTATGTAGGTACTTATTGAAAGGCGCCACATTTGAGATTAAAAAGAAAACTTCACAATCATCGTGGCTAACTATCTCACGGATAATTCTGAGGGCGATTGGAATTATCTTGCATTTGCGAAATCTGCTGACTCCTCATTACATTGGGATAAATCTGAAGCATCTGGAAGAGTCTTAAGAAGTAAAGTCGAAGAGAATGAATTTTCTGTTGTAGCGAACGTATTAGTTGGACAGCGTAGCAAAAAGTGATCGTAGCAGTTTGCCGTTACGTGGTAGCATGAGAATCGAAAAGTAACATGCTCCTATTACTAATATATTTATTGACAAAATGGTTTTAACATTTCGTATTATTTGAGCAAGATATTATTATGAGAAAATTTGGTCTCAATTTGTTATGCATTTGTTTTTTGTTGTTGTCTGAATTAGACATAAAATATTACAAATAGTAAGCCAAATAGTACGAGTATGCTCAATAAAATTGTGCACTGGGTTTTACTTAGAACTGTATTTTGCTTGTATTTAGGTAAAACATTAAATAGAAGAAAACTATAAGCCAGATTACTTCATCATTATCATCATTATTCTCAGCCGATAGACGTCCACTGCTGGACACAGGCCTCCCCCGTAGAGGGATTATTAGTATTATTTCCGTAGTCGCCAGGCTTGGCAGGCGCTTTAGCGATCGCAGTCATATTATGACTACACCTTAATAAAACATATTGCTGTGCATCTGCCGGTGATCTTGGATGCAGTTTGAGGACATACCATGTCAGCCTGTAGCCTAGTTGGTAGTGACCCTGCCTACGAAGCTGGAGGTTCCGAAGGCATTATTTGTGTATTTATTTATCACAAATATTTGTTCCTTGGTCATGGCTGTCATAGACATGTATTTAAGTATCTGTATGTATCTATCTAATCTATTATTTATATCGTCGCCTAGCACACATCACAAGCCTTAATTGAGCTCACCGTGGGACTAGGTCGATTTGTGTAAGATGTCCCAAGATATTTATTTATTTATACTCGGGCCCCACCTGTACCAACTTGTGGACCATTCTTGTAAAGCTAGGTCTAGTGCACCTCAGTACGTGCCGCGCACGGCGGTAGGTATGGGTAATGAGCGACGCCGGGCGGACCAGCTAACTCGATTGCGCAGTACGAGCCCCGCATTATAATCGGACAGACACTATTTTATCCTCGTTATTGGATGATGTGTGTTGTACAATTACAGTTGGCGCTTTATGAGCATAAATCCGATGCGAAAAAACGTAAACGTTGGTGTGTTCTTAGTTTTAAGCGCGCTGAATAAATTATTATCTTTTTTTATAAAGAAAAAACCGACATTCCTTCTACAAAAAGTGCTTAATGCAAATATTTTTTGTTTTGATTGTTATGCCATAGACACACAATTCCTAGGGGATAATTTAGTATGCGGTACTAATTCACGACCCCTCATGGAATTTCCACTCTGGAAAAAAAAGCCTCTAAATTTTAGTTTGTATAATCCATTGACACTGCAGTTTTTAATTTTAAATGTTTTTTTTTTCGTAAACATTTGACGTGTATACTTAAATAGTTACTGTAATAAGGGTGATTGCCTCTTTGTTAGATAGCATGCGTTAATCAAAATATTAATATTGACCTAAGGTACCTTAGATAGGTACACCAGCGAATTAAATAAATACTTCATATAATCTCTTACTCATACTTACCTAATAATATCAAAGGAGGAGACAGGATAATGGTCAAATCCATTCCATACGCACGATTGGTTTTTAAATTATTTATTTTTCTACGGAGGTGCAATAGTGACGTCGAATTCGGCGCAGAAGACAGTGACACTGCCAGCGACGAGTTGCAGCTGATGCACAATGTTACCGCGAGCATGCCAGCCCACCATGGCATGGGAAATTTTGTCCAGGTCCAAGTGCTCGTAATGGTATATTCCCTTTAAGTGAGAATTTAGTTAAGGCATATAAGATTCATAATTCATATTTATTAAAGCAATGTCTGCTACCTGAACTATAGCTTCTGGCGGGCCCGGGTTGGCCGAGAATTTTACAATCCTGGTTGAACACATTTTAAGTATGTAGAACGTTTAACATAATTATATTTTTTTAATTATTCAGTTCCCTCATATGTCACCCTGTGTAAGAATAACAGTGTTTACACAACCAATGTATTTAATCATATTTAGAGTACTTACTTTCTTTAACACACAATTATTTGTATCGACAGTTACATTTGCAAATGTGAGGATGGCTCTGACAAAAACGTTGCGGCAAGTTACGCGCACAATTTGAAACTTGAGATTTCGTTTACCAGCGTCGTCGATGTCATATGTTCTTCCGCTAAACTGAAAAAAAAACCTTTAGTAAATTTGTATCTCAAGCCGCGTGACCAAGATGACAATCGCCTATCGAAATGGTGAACAAAATGTGTCGTTCGATCTGTTGTTACTAAATAAGTAGACTTTTTGATTACTGTTTCGACTTACGAGACTCGAGTTCGACTTTCTAGACACCAAAACTGAAATAATTATAACCCCGTTTTGATTTCGTTGTCATAAGTAATTTTCAAAATCATCTATTATTGTGCAGGTATGTGTGACATGGGATTTGTTAAACATTTTATCAGTGTTATTTATTATCTCCTTATCAAATTGTCCTAGCTGACTAGCTAGTTCCGAAAAGATTTAGATTTCACCCAGAATAAAAACATGTTCCTGTTTTTTCTGCTATACAATGTTTGTTTGTTTAATTAACAGGATTACCGAAACATGACATACTTTGAGATTAAGTTTAAACTGTCAATTTAAATGTGTGAAATGTTATATTCCGGAATTTATTTTAGACACTGCTGATTAATCGTAGTAAAACAGTTCTTTACTGAATCTGCAGCAAATATTGTCAGAAGTATCATGTCGTGCGTGTTGTACCTATTTTTTAAATAATACTCACGATGTGACTAAACGTTTATATTATAAACTTATTAACTTAACTAAACTATTATAAACTTTTAGTCACATCGTATCGAGTTAATATAAGGTAGGTAATTGAGTGTATAAAACATTATACTTACATTAAGAAATGGCGTGTTCACCACGACAGTACTATTGCCATTGAAATATCGTTTGCCCTCGGCGGTGGTTATAGAGTAGCTGGACTTAATAGTACGTTTCAAATCGTAAGGCGGATTCGGCTCTGGGCAGTCATATGCATTTTTCATAATTGCTATGAATGCTTCCTGTAAAAATATGTTATTTACAAATTAGCCGAAACCCATGTGGTATATATGTGCTTACCGTCAAGCTGGCCTAAAGCTCATTTGCCACCGTCGTGGTCGAAAAAAACTATTTATTACTTTACTAACAACACTTGAATTATCACTGCACATGAATAACGCATAAATTATTAGATTTCAAAAATAGTTAAACAAAATGACAACAACATGATCAAAGTAATTAAATTCTAAATAATCTTACATGTTTCCGACTCAAGACACAGCGGTAATGTAAATACATATGAATTATAAGCAGCAATGCAAAACTGTATGACCGAATCATATTATATTATGTACATACTGTATTTGAAAGTGGACATTGATGGTAAATGAAATGACTTGTAATGGCGATACAATGAAACGCGTGGGTGCCTCGGTGAACTCATTCAAATATTAACTGTCACAGGCAATTTAATGCACGTGTAAACAACACGCAAATAATATAAAAAATGATTAAAATATTTAAAGTAATAATAGATAAAGGTTTCAACTAAATGTGATTGTCCTTATTTTTATATAATTGTCATGCCATACATCTGCGGAGGAGCCATACATAGTGAAGATTGATTACTATTGTATCGGACATATTAAATACGTATCTCAGTGGAACGGGCCGGAAATTATCAGAATTTATGTAGTTGGTCATTTGCTTATTTTTCATTTGGTTGTAAATAAACAAAACGTAAAACTAGATACGACCTATGTATTAAAGGTAAATGACAACGGTCGATATTTAAAAAAAAAAAACCGGCCAAGTGCGAGTCGGACTCGCGCGCGAAGGGTTCCTTACCATTATCAATTTATTATTTAAAAAATACAGTTAAATCAACCTACCTCAAAAACTATAGGAGATAATTTAATCAAACCAAAAATCGTTGATAGAGTTTATTAATGTGCATAACATATATTTTTTTTAGAATTTTATATCGTGTAGTTTAAAAAATAGAGGGGGGGGGACACATTTTTCAGACTTTGAGAGCTGATATCTCGAAAACGATTTGCTTAAATAAAAATAAGTTTTATAAACCTTCATATCATTTTCAAAGACCTTTCTATTAATACCCCACACGCTTATATACAACTAATTTTTTTTTTCTATCCCTCAGTTACATGTATAGAGGGCCCCCACCCGAATGTTTTTTTTTACAATTTAGTATCATAATCCTGTAGCGGTTTATACAACACATATCCTTACCAAATTTCGTTACTGTAGCATTTATAGTTTCCGAGTAAATCGGCTGTGACAGACGGACAGACGGACAGACGGACAGACGGACATGACGAATCTATAAGGGTTCCGTTTTTGCCATTTTGGCTACGGAACCCTAAAAACGATATATTGTAATAAACGTAGCCATAAATATTGATCAGTCAGCAGGATGTATCTAACTAAAAATCAACAATGCACATGGTGTATCTTAGTGCACAAAAAAACAATTGGTAATAATTGGTGATAAGATTAATAATGGGGTCTATATCGGGTGGCATAATGTTTTTATTTCGAAAAATTTGTCGCATAAAAATTTTACGCCGAAAAATGAATTCCATAAACATTGTTGCGCATATTTTTGTTTTGCCGAAATTGTTAATCCTAACTTGGTTGTTCCTAAATATTGTTTGTCCTAATGATTTTCGTGTCTAATGAATATATATCGAATAATTATTGTGCATAATGGTGATGATCCTACTATTAAATGTACTAAAAGCGACTACCTTTAACTAACTTTAAAAATAATTTTATTCCTTAAACTTCACTATTCTTAAATAATTCGCCATGTTGTCCAAAGAATTTTAGTGAGCAATTTGGACCTGGAAACCGGTCGTCGGTTTTACCCTGGTTTATTACTTGAACATTTTTTGAACCACTTTTTTACCCTGTTGTTAAAATTTTTTGAATGTTGTTATTAAAATGCCTTTTCGAATGAAATTTCGGACATGATAAAAGTAGGCGCAGTGAAAATTTACAGTTCGAGTAGTAGGGAAATAGTTTTACTAGGGAGCAAAGTGATTGTTTAACTCTCGTGCAAATATTGAAAGACGAGGGTTTCGAGGGTTTTAAGGCACGAGACACAACATTTTTCACCACACTAAAGCGAGGAAACATGCGAAATAAAACTCAAACAGAACAAATTAGAAGGTATTTATTTGCAAGTCCTCAACTTCCAAAAAATCAACAAATAATAAAACAATAACCTCAAATATTTATCTTGGCGTGGCAACGCTTAAGAATTCAGGATAATTCCAAAATGAGACTCATGTAGTTGGGCATTTTCGCGAGAAGAGATCCAAAAACTTATTTTTCTGAAACAGGTAAATTTTATGTTTTTCCTGCTCAGAATCACGAGCTCTTTCGATCCTACTAGAAGAAAAAAAGTGTCCCAACTTTTTGTTTCTATTACGTAACCGTTTTTCAAAGTGGAGAGCAAGTCGGTTACAAAGTGGAGAGCATGTAAAATGTATGAAAAGTGTGGGACCATTTTTTTCTTGTACTTTTTGTCTCCTAGATTGAAAGAACTCGTTATTCTGAGTAGGAAAAACATTAAATTTACCTACCTTAAAAACAATTTTTTTTGGATCTCTTCTCGCGAAAATGCCCAGTTATTGGCGATTTTTCTGTGATTTTCGGAATTATCCTACTTTCGCATCTCGCAATTACCCGAAAACTTGAAAATTAAGAGTGAAAGAAAACAAAAAACGACCAAACTCGTTTAGATTTTAAACGAAACAAATATTCGAATGCGTTCTGAAATTTGCATAGTGTTAACACTTTTATTTTCCTATTTTTTTTATTTGTCGTATTTTTAGAACTTTTAATTAAAAGCCTTTTACAACAAAATGTCGTAATTATTTTGGATTTTAGTACATTGAATATAAAATTATGAAAGGTTCATGTGTATGAATCTGTTTGAAACTATTGAGTTTTCGAACGTACCTACTGTCTAGTTCAAACGTCAAAAAGCTTATTGCACTCTCAGGCCGTATAAGTTATTGCTTTAGTCTACCCAGAAGATTAAAAAAAAATGCTTTAACCTCTAGAGATTAAAACACAGTTTTGCGCTCTGAAATTGAAGGACAAACAGCGTGTTTACGAGCAGTGTGGTGAAAACAATATTAATTACAATGAACATTAGGATTATTATGCTTTAGGTCATTTGACGTTCGAGTAATCAATATTAGGATAAATATGGTGTAGGTGTTATAAACGTGTATGCGCAAAATTGAGTAGGCTAAACAAGTAGTATGCCATTAAACATTATGCCAAACATTCACGGCCAAAAAAATTTAGGACAATCGACGTTATGCGACACGACAGGCACCCTTAATAATGCCATGTCTAGCAAAATTGTCACGAATTTTAAAATTTAAAGTTATAAAGCACTAAAACAACAACAAGCCTTAATTTCAAATAAATACCGAGTCCAATTTTAACCGTGTAAGTACATTACCAAAGTACATTACAATGTACACTCCATTTCAATGGAATCACCACCTCTCTTGCCACCAGAATTCCGAAAAGGATGCGGACAGCAGGCGAGGCGGTTTGTAGTTTGTACGTATTGCTTGTTCCTTATGCCGCGGCCACGACATCGGTCTAAGGCGACCGGCTTAGCGGAAAATGTATGGTGCTCCCTCTCGCACCCATATCGGCATCCCGCTCCCACTCATGGGTTCGTTCGCCGCTGGTCGCCTTAGACCAATGTCGTGGCCGGGCGGTTAGAGCATGGCCATAGGCGCCTAGCCTTATAACAGATTAGTGAAATGAGGAGTATCTTTTCAAAAGGGCTTATTTCCACTTTATAATTTGAAGTTATTTTTCTTATGAAAACATACCTTTAGCTCTTATAAATTAAACCTTGTTGACATAGTGGAAATAAGCCCATTTGAAACACACACTCCTCACATATACACGAAAAATTCGACCAGTTCCCGCTGAGTCGGAGTGGCTAGTTGTTTAGGCATCAGTCAATACAACTCGGTATTTTTTCTTTGGATACAGTCTTGATAAACTATGAAGATTGTAGTTAAAATATTAAACAATGAACAAGCTCCAAAGGCCCGCGGGTTACGAAATATATTTCCGGTAGATGCAAAGTAGTAATAAAATTGATATTAAATACAGCACGCAATCTCGATTAGCGGGCAACATAGACTATTAAACTACACCGATGGCGCCTTTAATGGCGTCTACCGTTCCTCCCTTATTATCTATTTACTACCCGCATTTTATTATTGGGGTTAAGATGGAACATAAAAGCCTGGAGTAGGGTGGGCGGGGCACCGAGATCGGCCAGTCGTTAAGGGATGGGTTTACGACCATCAAACGATACTTTGTGATGCCATCCGATGTAAGTGCGTTGTCGTTGTCTGTTACATTGAAATTGAGAATTTTCGAGATTTTGTTGTCTACTACATCAATTTGTACAAAGCTTAACCCATCGAATCCTAGGCATTCGAAGTGCCTATGTACTTTCGTCATCATATGATGACGCTGGGGATCAAAGGGTCGTCAGTATCGAATCTGTGTAAAGTTTTCAATGCTCTTGAATATACAGAGTGTAATCGTTAAGTGTGGCCACACTTATAAGGCCATAATTCCGTAAATATAACAGATATCAATAAACTTCCAACTGATATCGAAAGTGCATTACCCAACGAATAAAATTGCATTAATAACTTTTTCTAAATAGATGGAGTAATATTAAAAATACTAAGTTAAAACTCTCCCATACATTTAGTATGACGACTGGCCTTAAAAAACGTCGGGTGTCATAACAGATAAAACTGTTAGAGATTCGTTATTTGTACGAATACATTATAATAAAATAATAATACTACCATTTATGAAATAATTAATCTAACATTTATTCCTGAATAAAAAAATATTCGTATTAAACTACTCTTTGAATGAACGTTTACGTACTAAATGTATGGAAGTTAATATTTGAGATATTTCTAATTTTATTTAAAAAAAGTTATTAGTGTAATTTTACTCGTTGGGTAACGTACTTTTGATATCAGCTAGAAGTTTTCTGGTATCTGCTATATTTACGGAATTATGGCCTGGCAACACTTAACGATTACACCCTGTATAGTGATGGTACCTTACATTACTAAATTGGGGAAATACCTGTGTAGAACACTAGGTATACAATTCGTTTTGGGCATATGAATAATAATATAAATTACTAGTGCTTAATTTTTTTCACTTTTCACTTTCAGGTATTAAAAGGTAATATAATTATTTATTTCTTTAATAGTACAACATTGAGTTAACGACTAGATTATGCTCATGTTTTTTTTATGTGCGCCTTATTAAAGGAACCTCCAGAAAAGCGCCGAAAAACGCTCTTGGCGGTAACACAGTGTTTTTTTTTAATACAATTTCTGATTCAATATATATGCTTAATGGTTTTTTTAATGATAAAAAATAGTTACTTATGACACTTCCTTGATGCTCTAAAATTATGAAACGTAAGTCATTTAAGAACGTGTAAAAAGTGTAAAAGTGTCACTTGTACGTTTCGCTGCACAGCTGCGCACAAATCTGTTTCGTACGTGTTCGAGCTGTGTTTACTCCTAATGAAGAGCACTTACTACTTGGAGCACCACTTAAGTCTTTCAACTTTTCAGTTACCAAGAAAATGAGTGGAAATGTGCAGTCAAAATAAACAGCTACTTGGCAAATGTATGATTTACTTTATTTTGTAATGCAATTCATAGATGTTCTCAAAAGAGTATTAGGGACATAATGTAAATGTGTACACACCATTTTTCTTCTCTTTTCTAAGCTTTTAAGAAAATTGAAATTCTAAGTTTATTAGTCTAGCATTATGTTTTAAATTCCCGTCCGCGTTACAATAAAGTTAATGGTTTTTATATTAAAGTCGCTCACGTCCGAACAAATAAGTATACGAGCTTAATAACGTCGTCGCGTACGAAACATATTAAATTCGCATCATGATTATTCACAAGGCGTTTTTAATTAAATAACTCTGTTCTATCGTCCCATAAAACTTTATAACCCTTTAATAAGACGTAAAACTGCCATTAAGCTCGGCTTTAACACGAATATTAATGATTACGCGCCACAAAATATTGTTTTCTTGGCCTTAATTACTCTACATTGTGATTCCTCTTTTATTCTTTTTTATTTGAACTCGGAGAAAAATATATTATTTATTTTCATATTTTTTCATACTATGTTCATACATATTATACGTAGGCTAAAAAACGATAAAAATTGTTCAATAATTAGGAAGGAACCTAAAAACGTATTTCATGTTTACTTATACACCATGTCCAACGCCAATTACGACATATTGTTGTCGTCGCGCATGATAAAGCATTTTTTAAAAAAAGGAGGAGGTTCTCAATTCGTCTGTATGTGTTTTTTTTATTTTGATGAACCTTTTTTTATTTGAATGCTGATGCTTGTAGATTGGTCCCATTTTAATTTGGTCAAGTTCTGACAATGGCATCCATGAGAAACCCATATAAGTCAAATTTGCTTTAAGCATGTCCACGAGAAATGTAACCGACTTAAAAAAACTTCAAAAAAACCCAAGATGGTCCACTAAAACACAATTAAATAATTAAATAAATATCTTGGGACATCTTACACAAATCGACCTAGTCCCATGGTAAGCTCAATTAAGGCTTGTGATGTGGGTACCAGGCGACGATATATATAATAGATAGATATGTACATATAGATACTTAAATACATAGACGGCCATGACCAAGGAACAAATATTTGTGATAAATAAATACACAAATAATGCTCTCGCCGGGATTCGAACCCGGAACCTCCAGCTTCGTAGGCAGGGTCACTACCAACTAGGCTACAGAGGCTGACACAATTCCGATATAAGAAGTCTAACAATTTTAGAATGGCCCTTCGTTTATAATTCGCGTATCTAGTTCGAATGTATTCTGTAGCACTAGTTTACAAGACTGTTAGTTTAACTGTCTTCTGACATGAAACATTTGTTTCATACACCTTTTTATTTACTTTTTATTGACATTTGGAGATTCTTTACACCTCCAAATCATTATTATTATTTATTAACTGACATTGGGGACACTTTACATCTCCAAAATTACGTATTATTGACATTAGAGACTATACAGTATACATCTCTTGTTTAATTTGATATTTGAGTTTATTTTACTGTGATGTCATGTTTAAATAGATATTGGCTGTTGTCTTTTATATAACAAGGACAGTTGCTTTGTGATTGTCACTAAATTGTTAATTTTGTATTTTATTATTATTGTTAAAATCATGACGATGAGAGACCTTTTACATCTCTAAATCTTAATTTCTCTTTATTCTGACAACTAGAGAACTTGTACAATAATTATTATTTTTGTTTAATATTATGATCCTTTATTTATTTCTCTTTTTTATAAAAATGTCTATAAACCTCATTTTTTATGTAATAAATTCTTTAATGCTTGTTATTTTAATAAGATGTGTTATTATACTGTTTTGAAAAAATACAATGGAGAAATATATATATAATATATAATTTCTCCAGTCTGCATGCAACCATGGGCATGATTACACCTGAAACGTATGTGAAATGTAGGTATGTGATTTTTTATGCTAAGAAACAGATGAATCATGTTTATCAGGACTTCCGTATACAAAGACTACACTGATAAAGGTTTATGATAAGGTGAAATGTTCAATTAGAGATTTTTAAGATTGTACCTACTTCTAAGATAAAATATTCGGCAGCACTGCAAAGTGAAACTTGAGTTATGGGGTAGTCTAGACACACCATTGTGAGAAAACAAATTAATTCCCCGTTATTGTAAGTACTTAGGTACTTTCGCTTAATTTATGTGCTCTATTGAATTACGGTATCTAGTATTATTTAAGAAATGGACCTAAACGTTACTCAGATTCATTGACCTTTGGTTTGCAGCATTAGTGTGAATTATTAAAAGTAACTAGTGTTTTGGCCTTACCACTTTCCATTCCTTAGGAAGTATGGAAAAAAACGAACAATAAAATTGATTGAAAAAACAACAACTATAAGTGTGTAGTTAAAAAATGGACTAATGTATGTCTACTGTATAACCAATCTATAAACTGATAAGATCGTTTGCAAAACGCGTCACCATTCATTGGTAACTACATTTAAATTTAATCCGGCTGAGTGCGGTGTGATTGACGATATTTACGAGCGGCCCGGGCGCTGGTATTTATGCCCGGGTTCACGTATTTACGCCCGGGTACAGTCACAACTGTAGATACCCTTACTATTATTTAAACCTCCATAGCCTAGTTGGTAGTGACCCTGCCTACGAAGCTGGAGGTTCCGGGTTCGAATCCCGGCGAGGGCATTATTTGTGTATTTATTTATCACAAATATTTGTTCCTTGGTTATGGCTGTCTATTTATGTAAGTATCTATATGTATCTGTCTGTTATAGATATCGACGCTTGGTGCCCTCATCACAAGCCTTAATTGAGCTTACCGTGGGACTAGGTCGATTTATGTATGATGTCCCAAGATATTTATTTGTTATTTGGCAGCCGTACGAGTAATGGGTAACAACTAGGTACGCTTACTCTCTCATGTTACAAAAAAAGATGCGAAAGGAAAACGTAATGGCATGTTTATGATTATTAAAGTGATGGAAATAATATTTTAAATCACAACTTGATTCCACATTTGTTAGCGCTTGACACTTCAGGCACACAGTAACACCATATAATTATATCTTCAAAAATATGAAGGAATCCGGTTAAAATTACGAAATCTCTACTGCATTATTTTCGCTTGAAGAAGCTTGAGTGTTCAATTATGTGAGTGATGGGATAATAGCAACAAAAACTACCTAATACATATAAGTAGTAGTGGCAATAGACATGTCCATGTCCAATAAGTAAATTGTTCTATGTAAAGGTTTTTTGTTTGTACAAATATTTATAAACGTGCTTCGCAAGTAGATCATCGATAGAACAGTGAAGTCAAACATCGATATCAGGACATATCAATAATATTTGTATTAATTAGATATGTGTCTTATTTACGCACTCGTAATGTACTTATTTAACACACACTGATGTATTTGTGTGAATGAGAAGCACTACAAGTGAGCTTATGCAATTGCTAGCAATTATATTTAGGTACTGACATCCCATGGTAAGGGAAGGGGTTTCGGGATCTCTTTACTGACTCTTAAATTGAACAGTTTGTAGCATTGCAATCGCCCTCTGACAAGATGCCATTTGCATACATTTTTAGGGGGTAATTGCTTCTGGACTCGTCCAATGAAACTGAGTTTTGCAGGTCTGTAAATGGTTACCTAGGTATTCTACTTACTCTTTTATTCTGCGCACGGAATAGATACGCATTTGGAACTTCTTCCCAGCCAGTCATAATTAGATTCGTAGATAGAAAGTATGTTTGTGTTATTTTATACATATGCAGTGAGAATATACTTTGACGTGATAATTAGGAAACTAGAGGAGAGAGTATTAAGTGAATGAGCTCCGGCCGTTTCCTGACAAAGCAGTATTTTACTAGAAACCCTTTCATTTTAATAAAACACGCGTTGTGAACACATCGCTTTAACACCTCTTTAGAAACATAAAACATTTCACACTAAAATTAGGTGTCGGGCTCTTTGAACCTCTATTTTATTTATCGAATGAAACCCTTTTGTGCCATCGGATTCCTCCTAATGGCTGTGTTTTGGTCTGCGACTGGACGAGTGCGATTTTAATTATTTTGCCCAATTTACGATGGGCCATTAAAGGAGTGGGCCCTAGCGACCCATTAGAGTTCCGCTTGTTCGAGCTTGCTGATAACTTTACAGCGGTGTATTTTATACGGGGTGTGAATTAGTATTTGCGACACACGCGGAGGAAGAAAGGGTTACAGCATGAGGCTGAATAAGCTTTAGATAATTATATATTTAAAGCGATGAAATACTTTTCTTATTATTATGCCATGTATATGTCACCGTACTATTGTAAATATCGTTAGATTATAATTTACCTAGCGAAATTGTAAAGTATCGAAAGATTGTCAGTTGCGTCATACTGTTCCCAATTTAACGCATTATTTTTCGTTAGATTATAATCTGTCGAGTAGAAACCGTCACATTGTCAAAAGGCTATCTGATTGGTCAGTTATATGGCCTCTCTGTTTACTTGCCATAGAGTTAGATATCAAACACAAGTGGCAGTCAAATAAAATACATGCTTTCCTAAACCTAGCAATGACGATAGATTACAATCTCACTGGCGAGGTTATAAACTATCGAAAGATTGTAATCCGTAACACAGGTATCTACTTACAATTTAACGGATTGATTTTCGGTAAATTATAATCTGTCGACGAGAAACCGTCAAATTGTGAATTGTAATTATAATATGCATCGAAATGCACCTCGGTTGAACGACTTAAACACCGTGTGCCGTTGTACTTATTCACTAATAAAAAACAAAGTACAACAAGTACAACTTACTAGAAAAAAATATTTTTCTAGTAAGAATCCAAAGTTCTTTCGAACTGGAATGTATTTCTAGTGTTGTGACTAAAAGTAAAAATATTACGCTGGACGTTATGTTTTTGCAATTAGTCAAGTAGTAGTAGAAAACACACAACAATACCACAATACACTACAGCGGAATAAAGTATGGACACAAGCCATGGTTTAACTTTATAAAAATATGCAACTCGAAGCTCTCTGTAATTTATCCATTGAAATCACGATGCCGGGTACTCGGAGTTTCAGTCGTTCAACCAATGAGACTGCGAGCTGCTGCGATCCGATGTATGATGCGTCGACAGATTATAATTTACCGAAACTCAGTCTGTTAAATTGTAAGCACCTACGTTACGGATCACAATCTTTCGATCGTTTATTATCTCTATGACCAAAACACTGTTTGTTTACGTTCAGTAAACCTACGTTACGTATTACAATCTTTCGATAGTTGATAATCTCGCGAGTGAGATTGTAATCTAATGGTTTTTGTAATTATTATGGTGACACATAAGTACATAATTAATTTCAACACTAGAAGAGCGAGTCTTTTATTTCACTGACACCTGTGTTTGATTTCTAACTCTATGGCACGTACACAGAGCGGCCATATTTAAGACCGACCAATCAGATAGCTATTTGACAATGTGGCGGTTTCTGGTTGACAGATTATAATCTAACGAAAAATAATACGTTAAATTGGAAACAATATGGCGCAGTTGACAATCTTTCGATAGTTTACAATTTCGCTAGGTAAATTATAATTTAACGCTATTTACAATATTACGGTGACATATAGATAAGTACTCTCAATTGTATGTCAAACAAGATGCATGATTTTTTTCATTATACAGGTTTCATAATCATCATGAAATTAGTAATTGATGAATTAGGTATTGCATTTTGAATTCACATAAATTAATCTTCAGTCATCACACTATGAGACGACAAGTAAAGATACATTTAATACCACAAATTGATTAATATTATGGAAGAGTTAAAGTTTAATAATATTCAATAATTATGGTTTTTGGTTGTAACTGGAACCCTCCCATGTACATATGATCGTGAAAACTGGTGTTAAAAGTGTCAAATACAGCAGCGTTTCTCGTTTACTCAACTAAATTTCAAAAAACAATAGTATTAAAAGCGATATCGCTGTGTAGTCCTTCTTCTTCTTCTTCATCAGCCTATGTTAGTCCACTGCTGGACGTAGGCCTCTCCTATCAACTATGCGTATAAACGCATTAGGAGGTAAATGCCCATAATCGCCACGCTGGGCAAGCGGATTGGCGATCGCAGTAACACTATGATGACGCTGCTCCCCATCATCAATCTTTTATCAAATAGTGGTCAGTGACACTTCAATCCCTTATTCGACTCTTACGACACCCGCAGGAGGAGTTGGGGTGGTGACAAATGTATTCTTACTGCCGTCACCACACGGCTAACTACCTGTGTAGTCCTAACTACTATAATAAGCGAATGGTGAGGCCCACTTACACTCTAGTTTTATTTCAGTACACTGCGGCTGCTAAATACATCAATAAGAAATAATAGTTCATTACTAATTTTTGAATATGCTGTTTTTTTATTAGGTATATTAATTTGCGGCCATGGTGGACGTGCCTCTAATCGATTTAAGACTCGTAGTATATCTGAGCATGTGTTTTCTACAGGTTTATGGAAATATATGCGACTAGTTAGCAAGGGTAATTGTATCACAATTATATTTTATCAAACAATTACCCTGTTAAACGACCTTGGCTACCAGTGAGTTGCGGGGACTCGGTGAATGCAGGTCGCATCCATCCGGCCAAAGTAAAAGTCTATTGAGGAGGCCTATGTCCAGCAGTGGACGTCAAATGGCTGAAATGATGATGAAACAAATTATGTTTTCGAGTAGTGGGTAACTATTATTTGAGTAAGTATTAGGTACAACTTAAAAAAAATGCCCAGTATAAGTAAAAAATAACATCATATACTTAATCAGCTCAGCTTTGATCGACCCTTCAATTTCTTGGTATCGTGGAAAGAATCGAAACCGAATGAGAGATAATCCTACGAAGAGTCGCAGGTAAATACCTATTACGCGCTCCGCTGGCGCACTTCGCAGATAAGATTTGACAAGTGCCACAGTATACAGAGTTGTTCAAGGGCATGAAACATAAACAACATAATATGTTGTTTAATTATTTAATTATATAGAACGAAGAAGCCTCATGACCCCGGTTGCCAAGTCGAAAAGTAGGTAACCCAGCTCATAAAAAAATCGAGGTGCTTACAATGGCGTGAGAAAGTAAACTAATATATTTAAAAGACAATTACTTATTTTAGGACTTCACATCTCTTCTTTCAAAAATAATAAATAATATTTTCAAAACATTAGTACTTAATACTAATTTGATACCGCGAAATAGCCCATCGATTTTAAACAAAAAGCGTCAAGAAATTGCTACAGAAACATTGAAAAAATGGTGTTGACTACTGATTTCTTAACTCAATAATCGTCCGATTCTTGTTAAGTTACTTTAAGAAAATGCTCGGTTAACCTATCTATTTAAGCAAGACTATCTATTCTAGTATATTTTACTCCAATGACTGATATACGTATATCAGCACCACAGGTCTATCGCTAAATAGTTAAATACCAATATTACATATGGAGTCACGGTCCACAATCCTATTTAAAGCTAGACACGGGCGTACGTAAAGATCAATTTGTAACTTGGTTTATTGTTTTTATAATATTTACTATGAAAAGGTATCGCTACATCTGTGATTGATAGTCCCATCGAAAACTTCAAAGTATGACGGCTCTATTTCATGCAATACTAAATAAAGCCGTGCATGACGACCCGCAGATACCATGCAAGATTGCGATATGATGGATAGCTTTCGAACGGCATTTTGTGGCGCTAAATTGGGCGCCCTTTAGAACCTATCTTTAACATTGACGAAGTTGAAAACCTTTTACCTACTCATGTATTGTAACGATTAAATAGCGGTAAAAAGACAAATATCTGTGTATGTAACTATTTTTACGCTTTCGGAAGAGCAACTTCAATTTAGTTATTGCTAGGCAATCTAGGCATATAAATATCGCCATTTTCACTTACGTACTAATTAAAACAGGTACTTAACTATAAAGAATGCCCACAAAATTTTAAAAGAGCCCATGAATACAGCTTACTCAAACAATTCCAAATCTTCAACCATTCATGTAATAAATAAATTAATAAATAATAATTATAGGTTATTTTAGGTATCTTATATCAAACATCCCCAATTTTGGTTACCTGCTGTACTGGGGATGTTTGAGCTTTGTCTAGTGCAGGAACCAGGTTAACTGATCTTGTAAACCGATAATGAATAAATCTTATGTCTTACGTCAAATGATTTCTAGTTAAGTCTTTTCATATCCGACGGAGAAATCTTTATACTCGTATATTAACGAGACACTCAACCAATCTTAATTTTCGTGGAAATGACTAGATTGAGAGATAATTTCAATTAAACCTCCATCAAAATGAAAAAAGAGAACGACTTGAAGATGCTTTCATATTACTATTGAGATCAAAACTGAAAGCCGTGGAAACCCTGGAGAACCACCTCACGTGGAATGATTTAACTTAACGTCGACTCCTCTTCGAAAAATTAAAATCCGTTTCCTTTCCTCGATAATTTTATCCACTTTTGAAAGCAGTGACTCGACCTCTATTCACATCAGGGCATTATTCATTCAAACGTTACTTTATTCGACACGCAATTAAGGCAGCCTACTGAAAACTTTGCTCACAATTGGTAAATAATTACAATTATCACTAAAGGGACCCATTGGTGATTCCACAAAAAGGCAAAAGCGCACAACTTTCCGGAACGCCCTTTCGGTTATTAAAATTTTCCCTTTTCGATGTTGTCTAAACATAAATTTTGTATACGAGTTTCAAACGTACCACGGTATGTTTAGGGTTGTATTTGTGTTAGGTTTATCTCTTTGATAAGCATCAAAGGAAAGTTTGATTTTGCAGTGATAATTGTGGCGAATCCTTAATTATTTTGAGGGTAAACTTTCGCGGAAGTTAATTTGAGGCTGGATGTTCGATTACTTTTAATGGGCACTCTTTTTAGGCGACTTCCAATTTATTTGGTTGACTGGAATATTCATTAAAGTCGGTGAAGCGCAATGACGATATTTTTTAACGACCAAAACATCGTGCAGCTTTTATGTATTTTTTGCGGCTTCAAAGAATGTAAATGAATATTTACTGCATTATGATTCATCTCGCTATTTGCGATTTCATCTATGTTAAATTCAAATAGACTGATACTAACTATTCATTCGTTATTGAAAATGATCTGAAACGTTACATTGAGTTGGAAGCAAACAAAATGTCGACGGATTTATTAAAAATGCATTGTGTGGAATTGGCTAGCCAGTTTGGTATATGTACCATACTACATTTAGATAGTACCATTACTAAATGCAAAATAACGATTTTTGTAACGATACATATTCGTACTGTGTATTATTATTTAAGCAAGTAAGTAACTTGCACATAAACTTGCATAAACTTATAAACGTAGGTATATAATTTAGGAACTTCCAAAATTTTAGTTATTGTGTTATCATTATTTCGTACGTGTGCCAAATAATGTGATTTAAATCATTTAAGTACCAGTAGACAATATTTAAGGGTCGGATTCCCGATTTTGTCGTTTTAGACCTATTTTCGAACAAAGAATTTGTTAAGTAAATGTAACTCTACAAACATATTTCTTACATGAGCTTATTCAGAAAGAACCCGTGCAGAGGCTCCAATTGATATTATATTTTATATTTACATGAATTTCCTAGAAATCGGCTCTAAATGTACCGAAAAATCAAAAAATTGCATATTTTTCGAACACGAAGCAATGCATATTTTTCTTTAACGGGCATAAAATATTCGTGTTAATTTAAAAGCCAGATAACTGAATTAGTGCATCAGGGCATATTCATATTTTTCCTCTTAAAGGCAATGGAGAAATTTAATCATTAATTTAAAATTATGTTTATTCTCCATACAAATGGCGACACGAGTCAAAATTCTATTTTGACTCAGATGGCGCGAGCGCCTCCTCGAGGTCGGACGCACGCCAAATCGCTCCCGTTGACAGCTCTTTTTGACATTTAAAATGACATAAAATCATATACATATACGCCAAGGGATGCCAGTACTCAAAGTATCTTTAAATAAGTAGGGAAAATCAGAACGAAGAAATTCTTTCGAACCCCATCATTTATTTAAGTTTCTTGTTATTTTTATGACGGAACACAAGAAAACTATAACAACTGATTCTGAATAAAACTCAATACTACCGAACACGTATAAGTTACATTCGCAAAAACGATTAAAAATGAAAAAAGTTTATGGATACGATTTGGTGTAATGGAGTTTATTTTCTATACTCTGGCAATAAAATACGTCATTTGAAAACAAATGTGACGGCTAGAAGCCAAAATGATAGAATGTCGATTTAGTTACAATAATAATAAGAAAGATAGAATATGTTTGTTATATAATTATATTAGTAGGTATACATATTCAAAGTGATACGAGTCTTTAATTAAAGGTTGATTTGAGGAATAAAATCTATGCTCATCGCCACTGCGATTTCTGCGGCCACGATTTCTTGGTAAGAAAGTATATGCCGCATCTTCTCAGTACATTCAATATTGAACGTAAATTATTTTTGAAATAAAAATATGAAAACTGATAAGCTCTAAATTGATTCGTATGACATTTAGAGTTTTAATACCAGTCGTTTATAGTATAGTGTACCATTTAGATTTTTATCCACTGAACTGAGACAATTTCTCTCATCTTCTGAGATGTTTCTTTTGGTAGATAAACGTTTGACATATTACTGGTTGTTTCAGAGTCTATATTAAGCAGGACGTAAAGAGTGAGTAAGTAATCTTTACATTTTTTATATTTGTAGTATAAGTAAGAAGTATTTACTGATATATAGTTTGTGTACACAAATACTGTGTGGTGACGGCAGTAAGAATACATTTGTCACCACCCCAATTCTTCCCGCGGGTGTCACAAGACTCGAAAAAAAGATTGAAGTGGCGATTTACATTTACCTCCTAATGCATCCACACGCATAAGCAATTACTTAGGGAAGTGGAACTGCCGATGAAGGCTAGAACGGAACTTCGGAATACTTTGGTGTTTTGTATGATGTGTGTAACTGGTTATGCATTTTAAGCAATGAAGATGGTTGTGTAATGTCATGGTATTGTCAAATACCAGTTCTGATGGGGTGTTTCCTTAGGAACCTTAGGATTCTGTATTATCATTTAAACATCAAGCATTATCATTTATGCATTTTAATGTGAGTAGGTGGAACTGCTGATAAAAACCAGAACGGAACCCCTTAACGACACGTGTTTCACTTTTGGCAGATATTTCTGATTGATTGTGTATGTTATGGAGCAAGTTCTGGACAAAGACCAGTTTAGATGGTAGGTTCCTTAACCCTTAAGGAATTAAGGGAACTGATAAATGTAGAGTATTTATGTAAGCTACTCTTTAAAAGAGGTTTCATACTATTGTACCTTTTTAGGGTTCCGTAGTACACTAGGAACCCTTATAGTTTTGCTCTGTCCGTCTGTCCGCAGCATAGCACAGTGGCCGTTAGTACTAGAAATCTGCAATTTGGTACAGATATACATAATATTAAATATGCCGACAAAGTGGTAAAATAAAAAATAGAAAAAAAAATTCGGGTGCCTAACCTGGTGAAGTGTGAATGATTTTTTTATTTGCTGTAATCCTATAGTGTGCATCGCTGAAGAGGTCTTTGAAAAAAATAAGAGATTTTCAAACAAAGTTTTTTTCTAAAGTCAATATTTTCAGAGATATCCGAAAAGTACGGAACCCTAGCATGAGCCGACATGCTCTTGGCCGGTTTTTTATTACCTCAGGAGCTGCTAATATACAGGTTGTTCTAAAGTATAAAAAAAGGAGTGTGGATTACAATGTGGATAACAAGATTTAATCATAAATCACGTCACCAGACCAGTCGCAGTCGTCGTCGTCAGTGACAGAAGGGTAACGAAGGCTGTCATGAACTGCTCCTTGGTGAACCGAGGGAGTTCCTGTTCTTAATAGTAACGCAAAAATGACGTAGGTACCTTGCATACATTTTAATGTTTTTATTTAACCTCGTGCCTACATTACGAGTAGGTACCTAGGATACAATACATGTAGGTAAGAGGTAACTTCCGTGTTGCATTGAATGAATGAATGAACGAATGAATGACTTTGTTTGTGAATATGCATTGCATATTGCACAAACAAAGTACCTAATAATAATGTTGCTTTTTTTCGGTAGGTACTATGTTTTGATTATAGCACGAGCAAATACTCGTACACGTTTGTGACGTAGGTAACTCCAAAAATGGTAAATTACAAACATATTCTTGTAAATTCGACATTCTATTGCGTATTTTATACATTGGTAAAAATAAATGTAAACAATTAGAGACTCAATTTATTGTTCATTTGAATGACAATGTCAAACTTCGTGCATAAGCTGCTTTTTTCTGGTAAGATAAGAGTGCAAAGGTGGGATCCAAATTTATTTTAATTTAGGAACTTGAAACTTTAGTATTAATAAGGTATTTTACAAGAGTACAAGAAATTTAATTTAATCATTTCTTAAAGGTTAAAAGGGGATTACAATTTTTATTGGGTTGAAGTTTTTAAAGCTATGATAATTCCTATAAAAGTATTTGTATAACAAGGGGATTCAAAGTTACGATTGGAGACCTAAAACATTGTAGGAGATTTACTAAGTAAAATACGAAAAAAGCAATAATATATCAGAGTGCAAGGAAATTTCATGATTGAGAGGGTTAAGTAGGGGTGTAGATTTTGTTTAAGGAGACTAAGGTAGACAATAAATTTAGTGTAAATTACTAGCGCTAGAAAGATGGCATCTTTACAGAAGGTTACTTATATAATTATTTGTATACAAAATGAGAAACCATTTTATAAAATTTAAAGCCTATAGTGGTTAAAAGGTAGTTGAAAGTTTGTATGGAAATAGTGTGATTTGAAAGATAGCGACTTGATACGTCGTATTCCAACTGCTGATAAAAAATAAGACAAATCGATTTCAGCGTTGTTTTTTTTATATTTATCCCTTAACACTTTCGACGCCGGTGACAGTGTTCACCGTCAAACAAGTGTACAAAAAAATGTCTTTAAATCGAAAGGAGATGGCGGGACGACTTGGACGCGTTTTATCCGAATTGGCGGGAGAAATGTGACGACCGGGCCGAATGGAGGAAAAGAGGGGAGGCCTTTGCCCAGCAGTGGGACACTAAACCAGGCTGACAAAAAAAAAAAAAAAAAAATCGAAACTTTGTCTGAAGAGTATTTTTTTTTTGTTATACCACGTCGGTGGCAAACAAGCATTCGGCCCGCCTGATGGAAAGCAGTCACCGTAGCCTATGGGCGCTTGCAACCCCAGGGGTGTCACATGCGCGTTGCCGACCCAATAAGAACTTGTACACTCCTCTTTTGAAGAACCCCATACTGTAGTCCAACGGGAAAACCTCGGCAGGGAGCTCATTCCACAGACGGACCGTCCGCGGGAGGAAGTTCCTCTGAAACCGCACGGTGCGCGACCATTTAGGTATATTTTTAAGATAAAATTAAGGGGTGCCTGACGTGTCGCATAACGTCGATTGTCCTAAAATTTTTTGGCCGAGAATGTTTGGCATAGTGTTAAATGGCATACTACTCGTTTAGCCTACTTTATTTTGCGCATACACATTTAAAACACCTACACTATATTTATCCTAATATTGATTACTCGAACGTCGAATTACCTAAAGTTTAATAATCATAATGTTCATTGTTTCCTACTGCTCAAACAGTAAATTTTCTTTGCGTCTACAATTGTTATGTCCGAAATTTCATTGAAAAAAAAAAATCAACAATATGGTGAATGGTTTAAAATAATAATTAAGTAATAAGCCAGGCTGTGTGGTGATGGCAGTAAGATGGCTGTGTGGTGACGGCAGTAAGAATACATTTATCACCACCGCAACTCCTCCTGCGGGTGTCGTAAGAGTCGACTAAGGGATTGAAGTGTCACTGACCATTATTTGATAAAAGATTGATGATGGGCAGCAGCGTCATCATAGTGGACACATTACTGCGATCGCCAATACGCTTGCCCAGCGTGGCGATTATGGGCATTTACCTCCTATTGCGTCTATACGCATAGTTAATAGGAGAGGCCTACGTCCAGCAGTGGACTATCATAGGCTGATGATGATGATGATGATGATAAGCCAGGGTAAAACCGACTTGGAATGGTTAGGTTTCTAGGAAAGGCGGAGAGAAAGGCTTAGTCTATAAAATACTTAAGTATTTTTAATCAATTGTTTACCCATCCTCATTCTTGTAAACCCGAAAAAGGGGCGACGGGGGAACGAAGCGTCCCACAAGGGGGGCTCGGGGGCTAAGCCCCCTGTATTAGAAAATAATGAATCTGTACCTCCCCTACTCTAACCAGGATAGGTTCATTAGGTACCTTTTATCCCTTAGATCAGAAATAGAAGTCCCGCGCAGCGGGGCTTCGTCGACCGGTTCCTAGGTCAGATGACTAAAATTCTTTGGACAACAGGGTTGGGAGGTTTAAGGCAGGGTTAAGTTTAAGGAAAATATTTTTTTAAAGGTCGTTCGTTTAAAGTAGTTAGTATTAGTACATTAAATAGTAGGACCATCACAATTATGCACAATTATTATTCGATACATACACATTAGACACAAAAATCATTAGGACAAACGATATTTAGGAACAACCAAGTTAGGATCAACAATTTCGGCAAAACACGACAAAATACCTATATATGTGCAACAATTTAGGCCATTAACCCAAAATTAATTCCAACCTTTTTAGGGTTACGTGGTAAACTAGGAACCCTTATAGTTTCGCCATGTCCGTCTGTCCGTCTCTCCGTCTGTCTGTCCGCAGCATAGCTCATAGGCCGTTAGTATAAGAAATTTGTAATATCAGTCACACCGAAAAAGAGGTAGAATAAAATATATTAAAAATTATTCAGGCACCTCCCCTATAAGTAAAGTCGGGATGTTTTTTTATTTTGCTGTAATCTTATAGTATGGGGTATTGTTGAATAATAGGTCTATAAAAAAAATCGGGTTACAAAAGAGAGTTTTTTTTGTAAGTTAACGTTTTCGGAATTAACCGCTAGGTTTTCTTGCCCCGGGGTCCGCTGGATGCGGGTGACGCAGGATCGGTCATTGTGGCAATCTTTGGGAGAGGCCGATGTTCAGCAGTGGATGTCTTTCGGCTGATATGATGATGATGATGATGGATGATGATGATGACATTACGATACAAGTGTGAAAAAAATAATGGTTGGCGATAAAATAAAACACGACTGAAAGGAATGTTTTAAATCGACACGAGATTTTAGGGTTCCGTAGTAAACTAGGAACCCTTATAGTTTCGCTGTCTGTCTGTCTATCTGTCTGTCTATCCGCAGCATAACTGAGTGACCGTTAGAATTAGAAATTTGCAATTGAAATGTGTACATATTAATCCGGCCGATAAATTGATAGAATAACATACAAGGTGATCCTGTTAACTATGCGTATTGCAGCATTAGAAGGTAAATGCCCATAATCGCCAAGCTGGGCAAAAGGGTTGGCGATTGCAGTAATTTGTCCACTGTGACGATGCTGTGCTGCTGCTGCTCATCATCAATCTTCTATAAAGAAATAGTTATTTGTTATACAAGGGTGCAAAGTTGTATTTTACCCGCGAGCATGAAATTGAAACACGAGCAAGCGAAAGGATTCCATAGTTGAACCACGAGCGAAGCGAGTGGTTTTAAAATAGAAACCTGAGCGTAGCAAGTGTTTTAACTTAAGAGAAGTAAAATACATTTGCACCCGTGAGTAACTTTTCCCCCACTATAGCGAGGAACAGGAGAAAGTTTCTGATTTGAATGAAAAAATTGAGGATATACTTCATGGTGGCAGAAGTGCTTAACCACCATCAGTTTTCTTTTTTATCCTTTAGTTTCCAAGTTTTGCCCTTTCCCTCAATTTTTTTCTTTCAAATTAGAAACCATGCAGCACACCCGATTTGTTGATTTCACCTGGAATGACCCTTTACTATTATTTCGTTCGGTTGGTTGGTTTTTCTTGAGTGAAGTCTTTTGATTTCTTATGATTTTTTAACACTTTTTTCCTAAGTTTTCAGCTTTGTTCAAATGGGGAACAAAAGAAATAAACGAACACTGACGTCGTCTATACCAAGAAATAAAATAAGGTATGTGCGTTACAACCCGCAAATGGTAGGTATATAAACCCCTATTATTTCCATTTGCAGGTATAAGTATTATTTTTTTATAGGTATATAATATACACGGTGTTACGCGAGCATTGCGAAAGATTTTAACTATGCATTCTAGACATCAAAATAAACAAAAAATATTATGAGACCTAATAATGTCAATTCCACCAAAAAAAATTTTTTTTCTTTTTTTTTTAGGCCGATTTGAATACTTTTTAACATTTCCAGTACTTTTTATCATAACAACAATTTGTTTAAATTAGTTATTTCAATTGTTTTTTTTTTAGGTAGAGGTTATTTCGTCAAGTCTATTCGTATTTTTTGATTGTCAGGCATAAGGTGTGGTAATATTAGAACACATTGTGGTAGCATTGTAATCCAAAAGAAGTTAAATGACGAGTTACGTCGAAAAACTTATTTCGAAAAAAGGTTGATTATCTCTGAAACCAAGCCGAATCCAGGAAATTTTATATAACATTAAAGACTCTAAATATGGTCAGGAATCCAGCATTAAAATCTTTCGGAATGCTGACGTTACACAGTGTACAGACAGAGTGGAAATTATTTTTGGGTCAGTGAGCAGCTACCAGATCCAGAGTAGCTACGCGAAAATGGTCTTATAAGACCTTCCTCGATTTTAAATTAATGAAAATTGGCGTTTACTGATTTTGGTAAAAACATACAGGTTGCGAGAAAATTGTCATTTTTGATAAACTTTTTTTGATGCCAATCGATCCTGTTTCTGTTCAGGATCAAAAGCTTGTATGGGAGCAAAAAAATGTAATGGCTAGAAAAGCCGCAAATCGAGAAAATGAATATAGATAATGATTCCACACAGTATTATTGTCATTTAGCATAGGAGGACTAATTATCGTGACAGATGATGCAATTAAACTTTCACTTTTTTTCCATAGTAAATGTATAAAAACAGTTTTCTTGAAATTTTGGCTTTTTTATACATTGCTATAAGTTGACCCCTAAGAAACTATTGGTACTGGATGGCACGAATGAAATCGATTGACATAAAAAAATTAAGCGTGAAAAAAATATTTTTTAACATTCATACAATTTGTATGGGAATATTGGGAATTTTAAATCTCGATTTGCGGCTTTTCTAGCCGAAATTTTTTTTTTTGGGTCTATACAAGTTTTGGATCCTGAAAATAGACCGGATCGATTTTTTTTCTAGCCGGTAGACGTGTCCCACTGCTGGGCAAATGCCTCTCCCTCAGATCTCCACAGCTCCCGGTACGGTGCCAAGTCTGGCCAATTGTTGGCGAAGGCGTCCAAGTCGTGCCGCCATCTCCGCCTGGGCCTGCCTCGTCCCCGCCTAGTTTGCGGCATCCACTTGGTGGCTGTAATAACCCACCTTTCTGGATGCATGCGGTAGACGTGGCCGGCCCACTTTAGCCTGGCAGTATTTTCACCACGTCAGCTATGCGTGTTTTGGAGCGCAGCGTAGTGTTCCAGATCCATCCTCGTTACACCTAAAATGCTGCGCTCCATTGCTCGCTGCCAGACCTTCAATTTGGACGTATGACTTTTAGTGAGTGACCATGTTTGGGCACCGTAGGTTAGGACGGGCAGGATACACATGTGGACTAGTTTGCGCTTCAGTGACATTGGAAGGTCGCCCTTCATTAGCTCTTTCATGGACCAGTAGCTCTTCCAGGCATTTTGAACACGGCGCTAAACTTCCTTGCTGAAAGAGACTAGCTGGCCCAAGTAGACTATCATATACTCATCGACATTGTATCGTCTGCCCGTCTACCTCGACCCTACGTTTCGTGCCGTTAGTCATCACCTGAGTCTTTGTGCGATTCATATGAAATCCAACTTGGAGCATTAACTGGATCGATAGGTATAAAAAAAAGTTTGTCAAATGTAACAATTTTTTTTCTCGCACCCTGTATGTTTTTTACAAAATCTGTAAACGCCAATTATCATTAATTTAAAATCGAAGGAAGGTGTTCTAAGACCATTTTCGCGTAGCTACTCTGGATCTGGTAGCTGTCCTCACTGACCCAAAAATAAGTTCAACCCTGTATGTGTGTAAACAATAGATAAGTGCGAAAAAATGGTCATCTTTGACAAACTTTTTTTTATGCCAATCGATTCTGTTTCTGTTCAAGATCAACAAAAAATCTACTTGGATTTTTCTCTACTCTTATAGTATGTTAAAAAGACGCGGAAGATGACCTAAAAAAAATGTACTTGGTTTTTGGCGGAATTACCCCTGAAGCCAGATCTCCTATTCTAGTAGTACTTACAGTTTGAGAGTAAATCGTCTATGACAGACGGCCATGACGAATCTATAAGATTTCCGTTTTTGTCATTTTGGCTACATTATGGACACTTTAAATCGTCCTCTTAAATTTTTTAAATGAATTATAGAATTAATAGTCCGTGGGCTAGTCGGTCTGAAATTAGAAAACGGTATAATTTGGAGGTACCAAGTGTCCTTTTTACAGTAGTTAGACATATTCATAAGGATGTTAAAAAAGTATGATAGACATCTCAAAGTGGTAGCTAATAGGCATACGGGCTATTTCAAGATTTCCGTTGTATGACAGGTATGGTTAAAATTAGGAGGTACAAATTTTCCTTTTTACGGCTGTTAGGTAATCTTATAAAAACGTCAAAAATGCAAAATTGCCATTTATAAGTGCTACCTAACAAAAATGGTGGCCAATGAAAGATGGTGGATCTCAAGTTTTACAAAATCAAGTATATTTCGAGAACTATTAAATATATCTAATTACTCTCTTGAACAAAATTAAAGGCATATCTGTAAGCTTCATATTTTGCGTACACACCATATTGTTAAAACCAACCAATAATTAATTATGACCAAATTTATGAAAATTACGTGATTTTTATTTTTTTTGTGTCGTGTTTTTACATAGTAGTCATGACGCTAGAAAAATTAAATATTTTCTTGAAGATAGTGTATTTAATAAGCTTTAATTTGATGTATATAACTTGTTGGCGGTATTAAAAAAAAGACCCATAAAAAATATTTAAATGAATTGTAGTCATAATCCACCGTATACTTAGTGATTTAAGAGGCGATTTTTTTTATATTTTTCAATCTTGGTTATTTGAAATAAGCACTATTATTTACGAGTGGCACTTCCATCGCCTCTTAAATCACTAAGTATACGGTGGGGGTGCCTGTCGTGTCGCATAACGTCGATTGTCCTAAAATTTTTTGGCCGAGAATGTATGGCATAATGTTACATGGCATACTACTTGTTTAGCCTACTTAATTTTGCGCATACACGTTTAAAATACCTACACCATATTTATTCTAATATTGATTACTCGAATGTCGAATGACCTAAAGCATAATAATCCTAATGTTCATTGTAATAAATATTGTTTTCCCTACTACTCGAACTGTCAATTTTCACTGCGCCTACTTTTATCATGTCCGAAATTTCATTCAAAAAGGCATTTTAATAACAACATGCAAAACATTTGAACAACAGGGTGAATGGTTAAAAAAAATGTTCAAGTAATAAACCAGGGTAAAACCGACGTGGATTGGTTAGGTTTCGAAACTAAGGCGGAGTGAATGGCGTAGTCTTTAAATACTTAAGTATTTTTAATCAATTGTTTACACATCCTCATACTTACAAAGCCAAAAAAAGGGGGGACGGGGGGCTCGGGGGGCGAAGCCCCCCGCATTAAAAAAAAAAAATCTGAACATCCCCTACCTTAACCTGGATAGGTTCGTTAGGTACCTTTTATCCCTTAGAGCGGAAATAGAAGCCCCGCGCAGCGGGGCTTCGTCGACCGGTTCCCAGGTCAAAATTGCTCACTTAAATTCTTTGGACAACAGGGCGAATTATTTAGTAATAGTTAAGTATAAGGAATAAAAAAATATTTTTGAAGCTAGTTAAAGGTAGGTAATCACTATTAGTACATTAAATAGTAGGAACATCACTATTATGCACAATAATTTTTCAATACATATACATTAGACACGAAAATCATTAGGACAAACAATATTTAGGAACAACCAAGTTAGGATTAACAATTTCGGCATAGCAAAAATATGCGCAACAATGTTTATGCCATTCATTTTTCGGCGTAAAGTTGTTATGCGACAAATTTTTCGAAATAAAAACATTATGCCACCCGATATAGACCCATACGGTGGATTATGACTACAATTCATTTAAAAAAATTTTATGGATCTTTTTTTTAATACCAACAACAAGTTATATACATCAAATTAAAGCTTATTAAATACACTATCTTTAAAAAAATATTTAATTTTTCTAGTGTCATGACTACTATGTAAAAACACGACAAAAAACACTAAATCAAAATCACGAAATTTTCATAAATTTGGTCATAATTAATTATTGGTTGGTTTTAGCAATATGCTGTAAATGCAAAATATGAAGCTTACAGATATGCCTTTAATTTTGTTCAAGAGAGTAATTAGATATATTTAATAGTTCTCGAGATATACTTGATTTTGTAAAACTTGCCCCCATTTTTGTTAGGTAGCACTTATAAATGGCAATCTTGCATTTTTGACGTTTTTATAAGCTTACCTAACAGCCGTGAAAAGGAAAATTTGGACCTCCTAATTTTAACCATACCTGTCATACAACGGAAATCTTGAAATAGCCAGTATGCCTATTAGCTACCACTTTGAGATGTCTATCATACTTTTTTAACATCCTTATGTTATGAATATGTCTAACTACTGTAAAAAGGACACTTGGTACCCCCAAATTATACCGTTTTCTAATTTCAGGCCGACTAGCCCACGGACTATAATGGACGATTTATTGTTTTAGAGCAAGCGATCCTACTGATGAAACGCAGCGCAGTCAACGAGTCTATCCCATTAAATGGGGCAACGGAATTCCTCTGGCAATTGAAACCGCCTCAGACAATGTGTAAGGACACAGCTTTCTGCTAGTCATCGATTTCTAAGAATGAACCGAACAAAAGTACAATAAGATGTAATAATAATCATACAGTATATTATGATCTTCCTCCAGCTCCTCATCAAACCCGCACTATTACACCTTACAGTAGTTTTGTCACCAAAGGCATACTAAATTTCAGCTCAATTGGGCCTATAGATCTTTCAATTCTTCATCAGGTCAGGTTCATCTATTGTATTGTTATCGAAGTTAAGTAACCATACTTCTCCTCTCACCACAATCGGCCCACCAAAATATGGTTCAATTAATCGTTGCAATATTTGTAAGCATACGTACATAACGTAGGCACAGCTACAAAAGTCGGTATGTGATTTTTTTTTGGTTTTTGGATTTTAACCCCATTTTGACCTTTCTAGAAGACTGTGTATGTTACTATGTATAATAGTTCAAGATTTATGAAATTTATCATCATATCATCATCATCAGCCTATGATAGTCTACTGCTGGACTTAGGCCTCTCCTTTTAATTACGCGTGTGGACGCATTAGGAAGCAAATGCCCATAATCGCCACGCTGGGCAAGCGGATTGGCGATCGCAGTAATGTGTCCACTATGATGACGCTGCTGCCCATCATCAATCTTTTATCAAATAATGGTCAGTGACTTTAGTCGACTCTTACGACACACGCAGGAGTTGGGGTGGTGACAAATGTATTCTTATTGCCGTCACCACACGGCCAATGAATTTTAGCTATGTGATATCATACATTTGCGGGTTGGATTTCCGATTCGAATGTAGCGGGTTCGATTCCCGGTTTAACCATGAAATAATTCAAAATGCAATTCAACTTGTTTTTGTAAATCGAAATAATGTCTTCTTTCAGTAAGATGTTCATTTACAATAATTAAGGTATTTTTTCTCCGACCTCGCGATATTTTTTTTTTCATACAATTGTTTTAAAAAAAAAATGAATGCTGTTTTATTTAGTTTTAAAAATAAAAGGAATCTTCTTTCAGTAAAATATGCTGAGGTCAGTGCGGCTAAGTCCGGCATATTTTATTTTGAAGGAAAGTCCGTCATATGCGTCTTATACTGTTCAATTAGGATCGGAAATGAGTTGGTGGACGGACTTTCCTGATAGACGGTCTTACCCGCATTGACCTTATCTATGATAGTTAAGGTACTTTCCCTCCATGTGGCATCGCCGTGAGACGCCCTGTATGATCAGTACATACGAGTACAGGCTGCTCTCGAGCATTGCGAGTTACGACATATTTTAATGCTGTATTCCTAGCCATATTTAGAGTCTTTAATGTTATATGAAATTTCCTGGATTCGGCATGGATTAGAGATAATCAACCCTTTTTCGAATAAGTTCGAGTTGTGATAATACTGATAATAAATACTCAAATATTTAATGCCCTCGCTGGGATTTGAACCCGGATCTTCCAGCATCGTAAGCACATTCACTACTAAGTAGGCTACGGAGAAGGCTGACTAATAATATAACTTATCTGACTCTTTTATTATAGGAACCAGGAGCTGCCAGAGGAAGAGCATGAATTTATTATAGAGAAAGGTACTAGTCTTGTAAATAGTCCAATTACAGGGCGACGGATAATTAATGTACAATATTTTTTGGATCAATTAGCTAAGATCAATGATCATGGCCCATAATTTGGATGTATTTTTTCTTATATGAAAATTAAATCTGAAAAATGAAAGGGATTGCACTCGAAATTCAATTTTCGGTGTCGGAAATTTAATGTCAGTTCTGATGAACGCTCAGCGATGATAGTATGGATGTAAACCATAAAGATGTTTCAGCTATGATGTCTATCGGATTAGGATTTTCTCATTAGGAAGTGCTTACTTCTAAATTTAAAATGCCTGGCTTTACTCCTAAATTATATTTGGCAACTCAAAACACAGTTTGAGAGTGGTGAGAAAGAGTAGCAGCATATTGTATTTCCGATGCCGCCAAAAAAAACAGACTGCAATAATATCTCAACGAAATGTTATTTTTTTAAGTTATTTTTTTAAGTAGGTAGTAACACTACGATGTACCTATATAAAGTTAAATATTTGATCCCATATACCACAGAAAAAATATCGAAGCTTACCAACGCCAGAGGTGGAATTTGAACCCAACGTCCTCAGCTTTCGTGGCTGATGTTTAAACCACTGGAGTGGCCAAGTGGTTTAGGCAACAGCCGCAAAACTAAGGACGAGGCTCCAAATCCCACCTCTGGCGTTGGTAAATTTCGATATTGTTAATTTAGTACCTATATTATGACATCAAATATTAAAATTAGTGAATGTCATAATTTTTTTAGGATCTACTTTTTTCTTTTAACTGTAATTCTTCAATTTACAGTTGTAATTGTGTATAATCAATAATAAAAGTCTTAATGTTTTACCTATGTGCATTTTTATTTTTATAATTAATGCAATTTAATTTAGTAAAATAAGCTCCCTAAAACCTGATAACTGCTGGTAAGTCACATAATAATTATACAGATGTAATGCATAATTCCATTCATTTGGCTTTTCATGAAACTACTTCACCAAACATTACACAGAAGCGAATTCTGTAAATGTCAAATTAGTATGGACTCGCAAATGTGCGTCGTTGGCACTGTGCATGTGCAATCGTTGGTGGACTCTTGTGCGTTTGACGCACACAGCAGTGGGAAAGTTGAATGTCTACGCTTCATAAAAGCTGGTGGTAGTGAATACTTAGGGCCTATATTCAACAGTATCGTGTTCCGATCAGAAAAACTAGTTTTTTTTTTATTATAGTGGACTAATGGCTTGCCTTACAACCAGTTGGTCAAACAGGCATACTCTCAAACCAAGTCAATTTTGTTCTTCCGCGGATTATTTTCTCTTACTATTTCCTAATCAGAATACGACGCTGTACAGTCGCCATCTGATATAGCAGAGCGGCCAGGGTACTCATAAATATCTGAGCAGGCCTCTATTAGCATGCTCAGATATTTTTGAGTGCCGTGGTCGCTCGGATATATCTGATGGTGAATGTAACAAATTGATTGATCTGTATTGAAAATCCATTTTCAGTACAGATTTTTGCCGGACTAGTGCGAGAACTATTATATACCTATAAAAATATTTTTCATCACACTTGCTGTCTAAGCGCGCCATTGCTTGCGCGCGTAGCTGGAGTAATAGAAAAGTGAAATTCCCTAGGGAGTAATAGAAATGCCAGTACGTCATTTAATAATATTATGTCTTAAAACTTATTTTTTGGTTGGCCCTCCGCCTAATGGCGTCGGGCTTCTAATACTCTCGTTAGTAATTCCGTACTTACCTCCCTTGATGCACAATGTACTATTATTACACGCATTGGTTACAAGCCCGATATATTAAATCTGTCTTTTGCATTGCATTGAGACGACTCGAAAAGACAAGGATAGTCTTATAAAATCTATCCCTCTCTATCTTTTTTACCATCTAGTACTTTGACAAGTGTAATTTTTCAAAAGAGGTAGTGATAAAATTACAAACTCAGCCGCTTTCATTTAAAAAATCACCAAGGGTCAATGACCCCGCTCGGTAAAATGAGGTAGTGTGCGTGAAGTGCGCGTGTGTGCGAAATGGGGAAATTTGACAGAATCTGAAAAATTTCCCACATCTATCCGACCCTTAAGCCTAACTGCCGTCACCTTGAATATTAGGTTGAGTAGGTACAGGCAACAAAAAAATGTCTAGCGCCTTTCGACTGTATTTAGTGGTAATAAAGTCATAGGGTGGTAACTAATACATATATTATTATTTTGAAGACTGTACCTACATTAATAGTTACATTAAACATAAATTTAAACTATAAATGAACATCAGAAATATAAAAAAAAGCTTTTGTGTGAATCATGGTAATAATAATATACACGATGTCACTTTTATCTTGATACGAGTAAACTAACTAATTGAAACTAAGTAGCTAAGCTAACTTTAAGAAGGTCGTAATCCTAACGATGCAAACACCAGGAAATGAAGGCTAGTTAAATTATGAAACTTGCTAAAGTATAATATAAATAGAAACAGGCGTCCCCTGCATGCGATATACCCGCCGTAACACAATTTATAGGGATGTAGAGCCCTTTTAGTATTCCCCTCGCAAATCCCCGGGCTATACCTAGGTATGCTAAATCTAGGCATAGTGGGGAGGGGAAGTAATTACTGGGGGAAAGACATCAAGTGTGTCAGAGGGAGAGTGTGTTGTAAGGACAAAAATGCTAGGGCAGAATGCACGAGGTAAGTGTGCCGCACGCGTCAGTTCACTGTGTCACTGATGATCTTTGTACACACGTGTAAGTATAAATAAGTAACTATGTGACACAGATAAGTATACCTATTACTTAATGATCTTTTTTTTTTCGAGCTATGAATAAAAATAAGTATTTAACTGTTTAGGCAGTTCCTTTCAACTAACAATGACTTAGGATCTAGGTACCTTTTAAATAAGTGAGACATGTTGAAATTCATGTTTATATCGTATAGGTATTATGTCATTGAAAGTAGACGTCAAGATAGCCCGAGGATCTTTTTAACTGTTCGTGTCCTACAATTCTTGGTTATTAAAGCAAATAGTGAACCTGTTGCCATGATAATTATTGTGTTTATTATTATATTGCAGTACCAATACAAAGAAGTATCAAGATAATCCTGATAGATTCATATAAGTAAAGTTGCTAGTTGATTTCACATAATTACAGGCTACTAAAATGTCGAAATGAGTAAAATAAGCGCTATCGTTTTCGGGCCTCCTGATATATGATTCTGTTATGGCTGCGACTTAAAATAATGAATACCATTATCCGGTTTCTTAAGCTTTCAGAAATCAGTTTTTAACTAACCATCGCCTAAGAGCTAAACGTCAAAGTTGATTTCATAGTTGTAAAAGCCAATAACATAACACACATTTGACACATCTATACAGTGTGCCTGCTTCTCGTAGATGTATAATAAATTGTAAGTACACGATCAAATTTCGGTTTAATCCACGTATTTATGTGTGTGTTGAAAGTATTCATCAGCGCGATTGTATCGCGAGGGGCTGTTCAGTTGTAGGAGCAAAAGGTAGTAAGAACCCACGCACGACTATGGTCTATGCTCCGTTTTGGGTTGGCTCGGGACTGTTGCCAGGCGGGGTCCGGTGACGCATTGCCTTGCAATATGAAGAGTTGGATATGACGTAATCGAATACCAACTAAGACTAGCACAACTGATAATTATAGTTCCAATAAGGAGCCGATGTAACGAAATGATAATTATATTTTTGGTAGGACATGGATGGGTTAGGTACAATATTATTACGCAAATTGGCGAGAATCCATTTGTAGAAAATCTTCGATCACAAGTATCGGAATATTACTAACAACAATATTTTTAAAATGGTAAACTGTCATCAGTGTCATCACCGCCTTCCTACTTTTCGATATCTTTGTAGCAACAGTTTGCAATTTGCTTTTTGCCGCGCCTGAGAACCACTCGGAAACCTCGTCTCCGTAAAGCACTAAGACAAACAAGACGTTGCAATATGTCTACCAAGTCTAGGTTCCGCTTGACAATCTATCTAAAGGGGAAACTAGGTTTAATTGAGGACTATGTTTTTCTTAGACCAAAACAAAAGTCGTTCTATGGCCTCCTTAGCGCCACAAGCCCTTAAAGATTCCTCTTATAAGTTTCTTGCGTATTTTCATTACAAATATTATCCACAGGAATTAACTTACGTAAGTAGTGTAAACAGGTAGTAAGTTACGGAAGAACAGTGCTGGCGTTGCCAGCTTTATACTGAGTTGCAGCCCTTTTATGACAAACTGAATAATTTATTTTCTTTCTTTATACTTATATGCCAATATTATAGAGAGCCAATGCTGAATTTTGTATTTTAACGTTACATTTAATGACAATTGTCAATTTAACATTTTTACGGTCTTATCCAAACAATTTCTAACTTCACAAGCACAGTACTGCAGGCGTCCTATAGGTATGATATCTGCAGATCAGACCGACTAGGGGATCTGAGTAGGTACCAAGCGTTGCTAGGTTACAGGGGACCTAACCCCAAGGTCAAATGTTTTTATACTTATACATGTTTGCCATTGCAGAGGGGTGCGTAATGTACTTGTGGATCGATTTATGATTCTGTTCTACTCGGGATAGATTCATTACGACCTAAATTGGGGATAAGTAAATTGTTTATGTTGATTTAAAATGACTAAAGCAAAAATATGTCGCATTAGACATATGTTTCGATTAGTTCACTTGTACCTACCCAGAATAAGTTTTTCATTAGTTCTGATTTGTTTATTTTTTATTAAATTATAGTTTTATGGTAAACCTAATAAGACTTAGTTCATAATAAGTAAAATCTGTTTTTAAAGTAGGTACATAAAAGTATCCAGCAATAATAGTAAAAAAAAAGTTTTTGACTGTAAAAGTGTAGGGGCTTACGGTCCGTATGAGTCCGAATTGTAATTTATTTGACATTGTACTTCGAAAGTTTGAAATGAACGTTCCACGTTTGTTCACATCACAACGTCACAAACGTCACGTGTCACGTAGCTGTCATCATCATACAGTTTTACAGGCATAATATATGTGGCTATTTTCTATTACTGAATACAATACTGACGGTGTGCAAAATGCAAACACTTTTTGTATATTTTTAGCACTTCATATGGAAATCGATCGCAGTTGTTACATTTTTTAGTGTAAATTTTGAAGAATAAAAAAAAGGAAAATTCTATATTCACAAAACGATCTAGAATAGATAAAATGAAAATTCAGTACACATCGTCCATTAAATACAAAAGCGACATAACTCAAAAATCGTGAAAAATGATTTTATTGCAAAAACGACATTATAAGCACTAATATTTTACGTGACACTAAGACACCTGTCGATTTGACGTTAGTAAGTATCAAAATTATGCAGGTGCCCTTTTTGCACTATCGCTCTTTCGAGACTAATTTCAGTGCTAAACTGCCATTTTGTCAGTTGCGACTCGACCGTCGATTTGATCGACGCACGACATTTTTGTGAAAAAGTGCCATGAAACGGAAAAATAAGTGATTACGTTAAAAAATATGTAAGCAAAAGTGCCATATTTGTAGATGTGGCCGTTTTGAATAAAATAAATACGTGAATATTATGTTTCTTTATATAAAAAGGAGTCGCAAAACGGAATGTGGCAGCTTTAATTTTAAAATATCCTCTTAAATTTGATTTTTCAATAATCAAAACTGCCGTATTAGGATTTGCAACCTTTTTGAATTAAAAATATATTCGAATGCATCAATCACAGGAGCCATATTTGTACATGATGCTGTTTTGGATAAAGTAAATATGTATGGTTTAGATTTCTTTATAAACAAAGGAGCCGCAATACGGAATGTGGCAGTTAGGATTCTAAAATGTACACTTCATAGTACGTTTCAAAAAACATTGTTGCATTTACAACCGTTTTTAATTCAGTATAATATTAAAATCCATAAATGTACCAGATTGAATAATTGAGTATCTTTTGCATGAAATCTTATAAAATACAATACATCTTATAAAAACAGTAATTGTAAAACGTGGTACTTTGTATTGTGTTCGTTTTACTTAAAAGTATATTAGAGATTGTGAGGAAGATGACTGTGAATTTTGTGTACCTGTAATTGCGACTACGAAGAAACAATAATGGTATAAACTTCAGATTATTAAGTATTTGTCATACTTTCCTATTATATTATTTGTATACAATACAAGTAAAAGAAACAAAAATCTAACCCCGTTGTATGTTTTAACGAATCTAAAAACTTGAGATTGTGTGGAAGATGACTGTGAATTTTGTGTACCTGTAATTGCGACTACGAAGAAACAATAATGGTATAAACTTCAGATTATTAAGTATTTGTCATACTTTTCTATTATATTATTTGTATACAATACAAGTAAAAGAAACAAAAATCTAACCCCGTTGTATGTTTTAACGAATCTAAAAACTTATATTAGTAGTATTTATTTTTTCACTTTTGGGAATGCCAACATAGGGATGATGACTGTATTTAAAATAAATTATTAGACATTATGCACGGCATCATACACGAATTAACTATTACTAAAATATAGACTGCAGTCATTATTGTACAGAACTTTTATTTAATGTAAGTGTAGTATACAATCGTGACGCTACTTTTGTGTATTTCAAGTAAATCTTTCAAAAATCGAAAAAAGATGTTGATTTGACTTGACACAGTCATCATGCCTATTGCTTCACTGCATAGGTAGTACCCAAGTCCTAGCGCTAAACAGTCATGTCGTCTATAAAAAAAATTTGTTACATTATTACTAATCATAAGTAGATTTTTAGGAAAGACTTATTATCTTATGCAATTAAATATTGAAAGATATACTTTTGTATCGGCAAAAATTAAGTTGTTGCATCAATTCTAATGAAAAAACTAGTAAACCGTCAAAACATATCAATTTGGATCATTTAGTATGGAATCATAGTAACCTAACCACCACACAAATACAATACACATAGAAAAAACAAATAACTGAAGATGTACTTAACCGATTTTTATTGTTTACGTGCTTTTAGGTGGGCTATTTCCGGTTTATAGTAAAAATATGTGGTATTAAAGTAAATTCCATTCTTAACAATATAACTTTGATCGAGTTGTATTTATTTTATATTTATTAACTAAAGGTACCACATTTTTTTATATAGCTGGTTGATTCTTGAAGAAAACCGATAATTATATCTGAATTTTAAACTAGTACGTCCGTTAAATTCATCAAAATATGTAACTAAAGTTAAAATTAATCAAAGTACGGTTTACGGTACCTATAAACATGTTCTGACAATATGTAAGTAAAGAAATAGTAAGAAAAAGTTTTGTCTGTTTCAGTTTTGTTAAAAAACAGTATTCCTATGTTTAAGACATGATTTTATGTATGATTTTAATGAAATAACTGCTTATTTTTTTGTATTTGTGGCCTTTGATGGAAAAAAGAATATCAGAGTTACTGTAATTTTTTTATGCAAAGCAGACGTATACGCTCATAAAAGCTTGCACAGCACATATTACTTTCTAATAACCAAACACATCAAAAGAGGTTTAAAATGCCTACAAATTGATATATAACACATATAGTATTAATGCTGAAAAAAAATTTTGTGAACAAAAAACGAATACAAAATCTTTAAACAGCTCTCCTGTAAAAAGTAACTTTTTGACTTGTGTCGCTTTTGTATTTAATGGACGACATATTGATATATACTCGTAATATACTCGTTCCATATTATTGGCTTAAACGTTTAAACGTAAGCATATTTCGATCGTTTAGAAAATATTTTACGCAAATATAATAAACGTATTGTGAAGACCGAGTGGCCGAGGAGTGCAGGCATCAGCCAGCCGCGAAAAGCCAGCTGAGCACGTGGGTTCGATCGCAACTTAGGACGTTGGTGATCTTGGTCGTTTTTCTTTGGTATATGACATCCAATATTTACATATAAGCAAATACAATATTCAAATAGTAAGGTAGGTACGTGTAGATGATGTAAGTTATCTTTTGTTTATTTTGTTCATAATTTCTGATCTAAAGTAGGTACTTATAAAATACACTATTTTCGAGTTGAACATGTAAGTAATTCGAGTCTGAGTGGTTTGTAAAGGAAAAGTCATGACTGCCATAAATAAGACGTTCAAAATAATGTTCTACTTGTGTGTAATGTAACCAACATAACTTATCCCTGTAAGATTTGTTTGTGAAATTCACTTTTTACTTTTGATACCTACAAAACTGCTTTTCATGTTGAAAGAGTTACATCACAAAAGGCTGCGTATAGTCACTGGTATTTACGTGCGTGATTTACGTTATTAATGACGATTTCATGCTCTGCCGCACACGGTTGCACTACCGTTTGTTTTCGAAAATCCAGCCCTGATTTCATTAGTCCCTGAAGCGGTTCAAGATAAACCGATGTAATATCTTGTGTACTTTATAATAGGGTACAGAATGGCATAGTAGAACATCGTGATCAAGGCCCAAAGTGATTGCGGCTACATTACTTAGTTGATTTATTTTTTCATTTCCCCCGCAATCGAATGGCGATGGACGTCGGCCAGTTAATTAATAATTTAAGGACGGCGCGGGCAGGTGAGATAGCGGGTAATCGAAACGAAGTGACAATTTAATTATGTTTTCCGATGCAAAATTCGTCTGCAGTTTTTTTCGAGTATTTAAAAGTTTTAAATTTTAACTTTATTTAAGGTGTAATACGAAAGCATATTTGACAACATGTCGCCTCTATGTAAACTAATCCTTGTTCTCAAGCTTTTAAATTGATTTATCAATTTTTTACTGCGTTATTATAAAAATGCTTGTACAGTCTTACTACAGTTCCCACTTGACCGATTTTTCAAATTACTGAACACTGACAGTCCAGTTGGCATTTGCGCCAGTTATTTACGACTCCAATAAACTGAACCTTAAAATTGTTAATGAAATGGTATTAAAACAGGCGGCCCCCATAAATAACCCGGTGACAGAGCAGAGGAAAGAAAAATGCGCCAGGATTTGAACAAATTACACCCACAGCAGTCACCGAGGCACTCGCCGGTGTGAATGCGACCGTTCACAATTAATCCGTGTTATATTTACATTAATTATTTTAGTATATCATCATCATCAGCCTATATAAGTCCAGAGCCAACAACAGGACAACGGCCTCTCCTTAGCTTATGCGTATGTACGTATTAGGAGGTAAATGCCCATATCCAACACGCTGGGCAAGCGTTATTTTAGTATAATTAATACTAAAATAATGTAAATCATTTTGATTCATTCATAATAGTTTCCTACATAATGCACCTTCAATTGGCTTTGTTATTCTTTGGTCATGCTTCAGACACGCTTTTATTATATTCGCCGTTGATAGAAGTTGCGAACCTTGAATTCAAAATGTGTTTAATTTCCAATATATTACGTCATTGAATACTACACCCATGTATCAACTCTTAAATACTATTTACATTATCCTAAACCAACAATTGAAATAGTGCTAAATTATTGATATTTCTTGGAACGGTTGGTGTACATTTTTTTAAATTTTCTTTTAACAGCGATTTTAGTTGACAGAGATCAGCATGAGCTCAGATATGTCAATTTCGATTGAATGACTGAGCGTTTTGCACAAAGTGTAGTGTTTCAATGTTGAATTTCTGGCCTTGAAATATTTCAACAATACAATTAACTGAAGTCAGCAGATAATTCAACAAATCCGTTTTAGGGCTCCGTAGTAAACTAGAATTACAGTGTCGCTATGTCCGTCTATCTGTATGTCTCATAGCATAGCTAGTACTAGAAATTTTAATAAATAATAAAAAAATATATTTGGACATCTTTACACAAATCGACCTAGTCCCACGGTAAGCACAATTAATGCTTGTGATATGGGTACCAGGCGACGATATAAAGGTATAATAGATAGATACATATAGATACCTACTTAAATAGGTACAGAGACAGCTATAACCAAGGAACAAATATTTGTGATAAATAAATACACAAATAATGCCTTCGCCAGGATTCGAACCCGGAACCTCCAGCTTCGTAGGCAGGGTCCATATCAACTAGGCTACGGAGGCTGACAAAAATCGTAATTTGCAAATTCGTATGGGTATACATAATTAATAACGCCGATAAAGTGGTCGAACAAAATATACATTTTTTAGCTTACTCTCTTACTCATAAAGTGGGGGTGATTGTTTTTATTTACAGAAATTCTATAGTGTGGGGAATCGTCGAGTAGGTGTTCCAAAAAGAATAACAGTCTTCAAAGAGTGTTTTTAAAAAGTTTTGAAGATATATTATTCGCTTTTAAAAAAAATTGCGTCGTGATAAATTGGGTTCGAAAAATATGAAAAAAAAAACAGTATGCAGACTTATAGGCTTATAGAATCATCATCATCATCATCATCAGCCAATTGACGTCCACTGCTGGACATAGGTCTCCCCCAGAGAGTTCCACAAAGATCGGTCGTGAGCTGTCCGCATTCATTGGACACTCGCAACCTTTTTACCAGGTCGTCGCTCCATCTTGTGGGGGGCCTTCCCACGCTGCGTATAGAATACTTACTTTAAATTTATTTAAGTATAAATTAAATTTATTTATTACATTAATCACTTAAAATTAAGCAATTTACAAATCAATTAGACTACTTTATATCAAAACCTTATTTTTCACACCTATACTTTAAATTAAAACTATTTCGAACACAATCAACCCAGCCATTTTCAAAAACAACGGAACCCTATACTGAGCATGGCCCGACGTGCTCTTGGCCAGTTTTGGTATTCATTTAGCGGAGTATCCTTCAGGGCATGGGTCGCAGATGCTTTTCTACAATTATCGCCGCCTCGGAGATCTTGGTTGACGTGGAATACTTAAGTAGACGTAATATTGTTTTTGGATTTGACCTGAACGAAAGCGATTATATTATTGGTTGCCGTTAAGGCATTTTATGTTTGCTAATGGATCCTTTATGTTATCTTCATTATTATCATCATCAGCCTATGATAGTCCACTGCTGGACGTATGCCTCTCCTATTAACTATGCGTATAGACGCATTAGGAGGTAAATGCCCATAATCGCCTCGCTGGGCAAGCGGATTGGCGATCGCAGTAATGTATTCACTATGATGACGCTGCTGCCCATCATCAATCTTTTATCAAATAATGGTCAGTGACACTTCAATCCCTTAGTCGATTCTTACGACACCCGCAGGAGGAGTGGGGGTGATGACAAATGTATTCTTACTGCCGTCACCACACGGCCCATATATTATCTTAGAATGAAATAAATGGTTATAAATTTATTCGCCAGCAGTATAATAAATATTAGTATAGGAAGGCTACTTTTAACGTTTTTACTACAGAGAACGTGTTCAAACAAAAACCCATTGAAATTGAATTTACGTCCCGGTCAGCTCCTTAAATTCGAAACGTTAATCGAAATCTTATTTTACGGAGGCAATGTCCCGTGAATAGTGGAAAGCCTCCATCCACTCATAAATCTAAGTCGGGAATATGTTTCATTCCATCCTCTTCAAACTAAAGTGAACAAAACAAGGAGTGAAAGTGATGGCGATATTATATTTTAAATTTCTGACACTGTGTTGGTTTTACTTTGTCACAAAGCTGAGCCCGAGGCTTGCACGACTTCCATTTTATATTTTAACAATATGAGAATAATGGAAAAGTTTACTTTACAGCGCACTGTAATATCGCAAGGAGGAAGTCTGTTTATTCTAGTGTATGTAAGCGAGAACCAGGTTGTGGAAAAATTTAACTTGTTTGTTGCAGTAAAGTTAAAACTGAATTTCTTTCATCGTCATAAGAATGAATAACAACATTTTTATTTCTGTTAGGTTAATTTCAAAGCGAGGCTTTTCTCGCATTAAAGCTCATTCATCCTTAGTTGTCTTATCTAGTACCTAAGTAACTTTCTAACATAAAAGTGCACTTTACTTGTTGTGAATTCATTGATTAAAAATAAAGCAATCACATAGAAAAAAAATACTTTTGATTGTACTTTCCAAAATGGCTACTCTACATATAAAATATTTTAAATCTATTAATAATAAAATACCTTTAGTCTGTTTTATCAGATGGGTAAGTATATGAATAATATTTAAGGTACTATGCGATGTTATATAAAATTATAAAATTGAAATCGTAAATAAAAATTGAATTAAACGCAGCTAACGAAATGGGAACATTTCAATGATCAGTACCTAAAATTTAATAGTAAAATTAATTTTAACACAATGGGAAAATTAAATTTTGTTACACGTACCCATTGATTGAAAAATTCTATGACTTTTCACTAATTCATACTTTCAATTTAGCGCTCTAAAAATATCTTACTTACTTTAAACAATGTTAAGCATCAGTGCAAAATTTTCTAATTTTTAAAATTACACGTCCGTAATAAAATCTGAAAGTGAAATTTCGTCACAAGCCTTTGTAATAATATTCTGAAGTGCCAAATTAAAACTTCAATTCGCATTCACGTTTTAACGACACTATCGCGTTCAATGTTGCACTGCAGACCCAATTGTCGTATCTCCATTACTCGATGGCAGTATGTGCGACTTATTACTTCTAGAAGATGGCTTGCGGGCGGCGGTAGTAAATCGCCACTCGAGGACATTATTAAAATACCACATCAAACACGTTTCTAATTAAATTTCCCACTAGATATTTCGACGGATCGTAAAATAGAACCCTTTCGTTGCTCGACGCTTTATTAATACTGTTTTATTGGTCGGAGATGATTTCTATGTCTTTTTTATGACGATGAATGTTTAAGCTAAAATTATAAATTGTATTAATGTTAAAACACTTAAAATACAATCTTGGACGGTTTAGTTAGCGCAACGTTTATTTGGTGTTCTCCTTTATTTATATATCCGAAATAGTAGGATCTTAAATTACTTTTTTGCAGTAAAAATACAGTATCAATCCAAAAACAGCACAAAGTAAACGCTTAAAATGTACACAGGAGGCACGAGTAATGAATGCTCCGGAGAATAATAAGCCAACAAAAGAAAACCGTTATTTGTTTTCAGTATTCTTTCCCCCGTGGAGAAGGATCACGTCATTATTCCTGTGGATTTCTTTTTCTTTTGCCTCCGTGTAGTAATTAAAGATAAATATAATATAAAACGCTCCACTTGACGAAGATCGTCGCTCGCATTGGCTTTTGTCTTCGTAAATGGACTCTTGTTGATAGATTGTCATCAATTGTTATCTTAATCTGGCCCGAGGACAGAATAAATGATTTATGAGACGGCAACAATAACGTACAAAAATGGTACAAAGTCAATATTACCTGAAGGATAACGTGATACGACTAACAAAACTAATGTTAGGGGCCTATTTTCTCGAATGTATCTTGTTCTAATGCAAGCGGAAGTCCTTATTTAAATAATGGTGTTAAAAAGAGTCTTCCGCTTATATTAGAATCTACAAGGTTTTGAGAAATTGGCCCTGGGCATCTTACGGAAAAGAAATAGCGTAGATTACATACGTACCTATATTACATCGAATTTAATATCTGTTACTATTTTGTTCAACTATTGTCATTATTTACTTTTTAAATGCTTTTTTTCTAAGATTTGAAAATAAAATTCGAATAAAGCGTTTTATTATCAAAGAAAAGGAATAATAGGAGAGAGTCAAGTACCCGTCACATCGACGTAAAATAAGCAATTTCCTTTTGTATCAACGAAGGTGTACGGTGTTTATGACCTCTGCTTTACGATTTGTTTGTGCATGCCCCGGGCGAAGAGCTCTTATAATCGAATTCTAGAACTAGCGCATAAATGAGTCTCGTACCTACACATAAACACTATCTTAATGCTAATCTTAATAGGAACCTCTAACGCTTAAATAAGAATTAAAATTGAAAATAAGGACATTTAATTATTTTCGTAACCTGCTTATACCAAGAATGTAATCTCACTCAAAACTTCAGGTTACATCAAGTGCCAATAATGGTATACCTAATTGAAAATAAATTTATATTGTCCGATGATATAACATAATTATAGTTTATAATATTTAAATAACTTTCGATCAACGAATACGGATCTGATATATTTTTTCACAGAAAATACTGTAAATACACGGAAATAAAATAGAATTTTAATAGTACATTGTGCATCAAGGGAGGTAAATACGGAATTACTAACGAGAGTGTTAGAATTATTTTAATGACTCTAGTAAGTATTCCGCTTACCGACCGAAGACAAAAAAATATTTCACTTTTCTATTACTCCCTCTATGCACGCAAGCAATGGCGCGCTTAGACAGCAAGTGTGATGAAAAATGTTTTAAGATAACGTAATTAAATACAATCCGATTTAATATCAAAATGTATTGGAATATGGCTGATTTTTCTATCGAATCCAAAAAATATGTAACTTTAATATATAGTTAAATATAACACGTCCATACATTTTTGACGTTTTTTTAAACACTCAAAAATGTTTCCTGCACCCTAACGATCTACCTGTGTGGAAAATAATTCTATATAGTACGGTCAAATCGTACATAATTTTACCCTAAACTCGCAAATCAAGTAGTATCGCTGCATTTTTGGTATGTTGTTTCGACACCATAGTTAACAGACAGTATAAAACCATATTTTGCAAGCAAAAAAAAGTTGTGCTAGCTGGGTAGTACGTGAAAAACTGCGAAATTTAGGGCCATATTTTAGTTTCTGATTTTTATTAAAAAAACCTTACGTTTTTTGATATCATATGTAAATAAACGTTTAAAGACTAATAAATTTCCAACAAGTTGAGCTAACATGCATTACCGTAGGTCTTATAGTTTCAGAGATTTGAGACTTTAAAAAGTACCCCTTTTTGTAAACTAGATACAATTTTGTGTTTTGCTGACGTTTTCGACTTAATATCGCCTCACCTAATTATGCTACGAAAAACATGCAATAATTACCTTATAGCGCATTTAATATTCTTTTCTCAAACTTGCTACGGAATGTTGATGTTACTTACTTTAAATGAAACCAGGAAATACTATGTATCCGGTGTCATATGCTAAGATGATATGTAAAGAGATTTCATGTATTTATTTCACACCTAGGACTGCAAACAAACTGTCTTTTGTTTTGAAACGTCAAATTGCGACACTAGGTCTTGACATTCAGCCCAGAAAAAAAAAATAACCTAAGAACTAATGTCTATACCACCGGGTAAAAGGATACCTCAAACAGATTAAAAAAAAAGTTGGCGCGAATGTTTTTTTTTATGTTTTACGATACTGTACTATTGGTTTATTTACAAATTGAATAGTATGGTTCGCCGAAATCAGTTCGTTTTATTTCATGGCAAGTTTGAGAAAAGCACTATACAAATCTCGGCGAGAAAGAGGGTTACAGGCCGCGTATCCCTATCTGGCCTCAGTTCCTTCGGCCAGATATATCTACTTGGCCTGTAACCCTTCGTTTCCCGTCCTCTATAGTAATGTACTATTAATTTAATGGTAAAATTAGGTCAGTGAACTTTGTAGTTGAAAGTATAAACCCGAAATTCCAAAGGCAGGAGGCCCGCTATCTAAGTTTTTCATACAAATCGCAAGTCGAGTTGCAAAACTGCAATTTTGGTATATTATAAAGACCTTATACGAAAATGCATATTAAAAGAAAAACAAAAAAATAATTTGGGCATAGGACATAAAAAACAGAAAAAAATTCGCACTTTTTTTAGTTTTTGACGTTTAACTTAAAATCTATTATCTTTTTGATGCTGATTGCTGTAATACTAAGAAAGAACATTAAATTTGAAAGAATTTGAGCTACGTTGCATCACCGTAAGTTATAATATTTTCAGATACGACATTTCATAAAGTGCCCTTTTATCAAAACATAAACAAATTTTAGGTTACGTTAAAGCTATTCACTAAATATTGGCAAAACGTTCGCGCTAAGAAAAAAAAAGTAATTGTAGATAATAACTACATTAAATTTGGAACAAATTGAGCCGATAACAATTACTGTAAGTCTTATCGTTGGGGCTTTATGAGGCTTCAAAACATGCATTTATTTTTTTAACTTAATGAAGGGCGCATTTTGAAATGTCGTATCTCTAAATCTATATAATTTAGGGTAATGCAAGGTAGCTCAAATCCTATCAAATTTAATATTCTTTCATAGTTTTATAGCAATTAGTATCAAAAAATAATAGTTTTTTAGTTAAACGTCAAAAACTAAAAAAAGGCCGATTTTTTTCAGTTATTTACGTCTTATACCTAAATCCTTTTTTTTGTTTTCTTGTAATATGCATTTTCGTACATCCCTATAGCGCCTATATAATATACAAAAATTGCAGGTTTGCAACACGACTTGCCATTTGTATGAAAAACTTTGATAGCGGACCTCCTGCTTTTTGAATTTCGCGTTTTTAGTTTCAATTACAAATTTTGAAGACCTGATTTTACCCTTAAATGAAAGAATATTAATTGCGCTATAAGATAATTATTTCATGTTTTTCGTAGCATAATTAGGTAAGGCGATATTAAACCAAAAACGTTAGCAAAACTGAACATTTTATCTAGTTTACAAAACAGGGTACTATTTGAAGTCTCGAATCTCTGAAACTATAAGACCTTCGGTAATACATGTTATCTCATCTTGTTACAAATTCATTCATCTTTAAACGTTACCTGATACATATTGTCAAAAAACGTAAGGCTTTTTTTATAAAAATCAGAAACTAAAAATAGACAGTAAATTTCACAGTTTTTCACGTATAACGCAGCTAGCACAACTTTTTTTTGCTTGCAAAATGTGGTTTTATACTGCCCTATGGTGTCTAAATAACATACCAAAAATGCAGCTTTACTACATGTTTTGCGAGTTTAATGTACGATTTGACCGTACTAATATAACCTATCCTTATATTTGCAAACTATCTTTGAAATCAGCCCGTTTGCAGTATTTTCTGTGAAAATTTTCACTCGACTACGTATACAGGTATATACTGTAAATACCCAGTGAAATGGAAAACTTGATTGTAAACTACCGTAGTTGACACGGGACTCTAACTCATAGACAGTCTAACGTGCTACCGATTACACCAAGCAACCGTTCGTTCTTCACAGCGAAACATGTCATTTCAACTGGATGGTGTGGCGTCACAGTTTACCAGCGAAATCTGTACCATTTCTTAAAGGTATACAACCTTAGCCTACAGTCCACAGTAATAACTAAAGTTAAAATCAATGTGTTTTAAAAATATATTGATTTAGTCAATCGCACAATACGTTTTCCCACAATATAAGTTTTTGTTTATTGGGTTGCACACCTGAAGTAAGCTTTTTATACTACAGACAAGCCGTTTTTAGTTGTTACAAAAACAGCTTCAGATTGCATTCTAATTTCTACGTATTGCAACTCGTCCATGCTTATTATGATTAACTCTAGAGAGCTGCACTGCAAAAGACAATATCAGATTGTAATATTTGTATCAGCTTTCAAGACCATTTTCGTTAGGCTGATATTACACCTATGAGTTCTTAATTACGTAAGTTGTAGGGACGGAGCTATACTAAGGAATGAGATAGTGATGGTCACCTCTCATTCCTTAGTATAGCTCTGTCCTTGCAACTTACTTAAATAAGAACTCACAGGTGTAATTCCAACCTTATATTCATATTCGTATGCTATTAAGCTAAGCTAGATAAAGAATTACATAGTGAAAATAATATATAAAGACCGTCATTTATTCTGTTTTGCAGTTTGGTATTGTGGCTTTAATTTTGGCCGTACCAACGCTTTTATACCTTTAGTTGTGTTGAAAGCGGAAGATTACCGACGCGCACTACAGAATAGGTAAATCAAAATAGCAGAACGCCGACGAAAACACTGTAATTTTAGTCAGAGCACATTCAAGTCCCTTTTAAAAAAAGTGCAGGGAACGTGACGAGAATGCTTCGGCGAGGGACGCAAGACCGGACGCTCAATGGTCAGGGAATATTTTAACTGGCGAAGGCAGACAACTATTTTGACTGTGTAAACTTTGGGCCATTGTTTGGACGCAACTAGCTTTTGCTAATTTGTGCCTAGTATGAATTTCCTGGAACGGTGACGTCTGATAATATAGACAGACGTTATCGAAGTAAGTAGTAGGCTTTAGTGCTTTATTTGTATCCATATTAGTTTACAAAGATTTGTCAAACATTTTAATAAATGTTTATATAGTCATTACGAGTTATTTAAGTAAATATAAATACATTACAGTATTGGAATAGGTTTCAAATTATAACGTTTCAATAGACCGCACGCGTTTGCTACCAGCATGCATAGCCAAGATGCCATTCTGTAATCCTATGCAATAATGTATTAAAATGACAAATTGGTTCGAAAATTTTCATTTATCACTTTTCGTTTAGCGTATACTATTGCAAAATGACATCTTGGCTAGGCCTGGAGAGCTTGCTACAATGGTAACCTGCTACGGCGTAGCAGATTCTACGAACTCAAATATAATTATGGATTTTAGTATCAAACTACGGAATTTATTGTATGCTTGAAAAATATGTTATAACAAATAACAGACCCACGTTTGCATAATTTGCTTTTGATTAACTAAATATTTCAAAGTTGCGGTTTTGATGTTTCAGCGGACTTTGGTTCGTATGATTTATATTGGGAATTCCTTAGAGAGCCGGTGAGCCAATCGCAACCCTTTAGATTACGAATCCCAACCACCAACTCTCAATGTATGTATGTTATAAATGTAAATACTGCACATAAATTCTGTTAAGTAAACAAAATGGTGTCATGTCGTTTGACCCAAAATCATTGCGCAAATTTACACTTAGCAAGCAACGATTGGCGAAATCAGTCCTTGCAAAAAAAAGTTTTACAACTTTTACTTAATGACTGGGTTGTTCAAATGTTTTTTTAAGATCATTAAAAATATTCGTTATTGGGAAAATCTTCAAGTAGTGAAAATTATATGGTATGATTCTGGTATGATCCTGTAGGATCCATACCAAAAATGTACGGATAATCACTGATCTGGCGCAGGTCAATTTGCATATTACCTATCTAAGCGAATCATAAAAGTCATTGCTTACATAGTGGCAACTTTACCGCGCTAGGTACTACAAAAGCTCGAATGTAAGATTAACATTATTATTCTATAAATAATAAAGTATCTATCTAAAATAAATATAGTATTCTTTGTATGAAATTCTATTTATAATAAAACATCTTAGCTCCGATAAATCTATATTACATTTTTATAACAGGAGCGAAGCAAAGAAATTTCTGATAGAATGGAAATCATATTTCAGTTCAATTCACGTTTGACGTAGTATAAGGCGCCTATCGGACAATCAGAGTCGCTCGGGGAATCTGTTAAAGTAGTTTAGGAGTAATATCGTGCGTGACGCGGGGCGCGATCACGGGACACGGTTCAAGGATTATTTCGTTTTGACTTTATACCCAACTGTTAGAAGTTAGAAGTTGATGATGATATATACAAAAGTACTGATCACAACGCAAAGCTATATTCTATTATCTACTACAAACTGTATCACTCAGTCATATTTATTTCAATATTATATCCCTTAGGTGCATACAGTATCAAAAACGATACGACCGAAATGACACATGGCGAAATAAGTAATCAATTGCGACTGTCACACTGAGCAACAGAGTTCTAATTGGCATCGATTGTTTACATAAGTTTCAGAAATAGAATGTGTGATACCATATGCACCTAAGGGATATAATTGTATCTACGTAGACATTAGGAGGTACATGCCTAAATTCACTACACGCTGGGCAAGCGGATTGGTAATGGCCAGTATTTTATCTTATCGAAATAATTATTGACAAATATAGAGTAATATTTTTAATATTTATTTATATCTGATGTGACTCAAAGATTACTTGTAACTATAGATAAATTAGACAATAATGTATCTTAGAAGTCTTTGAATAATCATTTACGAGAAATGGCAACCTCCTGATATTCTCTTATGGGTATCTAGAGAAACGGGTAGAGCATGAAGCTTTATAAATAGTAAGCAATATTGCCACAGAATATTGAATCGACTACTGACAAAAGAACCAAACTTGACGGCACTCGTGCGGTAAACGTTGCTACGCAATCTTTCTATTGGCACGAACATATCGGACTCAAGAATAATGCACGAATGTGCTTTGACTCACTATTGGAGTCCTCGCCAAATGTTAAATTACAAAAACAACGACGATATTGTCAATTTTAATAAGTATGTGATGGCAAAGTCTAATGCTCCTAACTTATTTGTTGTGCGAACAAAGTTTCAGTAGGTACAATGCCGTAGCGCTTAATGTACTCAAAATGCCTTCCAATCATCTTGATAACAATTGTTGTTACATTATACGGTTATTTATTAAGATACAATATAAAAAAAGTAATATTTCAATTATAACAAGTTGTTAATACAACGTAGACACATAAACAGTAACTTTCCTTAGTTTGGGTTAAGAGCTGCATATTGCAAGTAACATGGAGTACCTACTAAAACATAATTAGGCAACTTCGCCTTATACTAGCAGTAAGGCTAAGAGCCGTGGACGATAACGACCGGAACATTTTGTACTTAAAATGCTACTGGAAACTAAGATCGTCGAGAAGTCGAATATCGTTACTTACCAATTCATGAATATTTTTTAGACAATTTGTTCGCAAAAATATAAATGAACTCGTTATTTTCTTTTTCCTATTTTTAACACCTGATATGGTACAAAAAAGTACCGAGCCGAAAGCGGGCTTGAAATTGCAATTTAAATTAAACATCTGCATTGTTCATTATCGCAACAGAAAATGTGCCCACTGTTATTATAAGTTTTTACGTATTGACAAATAGAAAAGCTGACTGAACAGATCTGATATTAGCTTATTTATTTTAATATTATATTCTAATGATAATACAAAGATGTAACGTTGAATTATTTCATCATCATCGACCCTAAGCATGTCCACAACAATCGATCACTAACCCACCCTTAACCAACTGTGTTGTTTGTGACCTTCCTACGCGTCTTCCGCTACATGGTCGGCACCCAAGAACCTTACTTCCCCATCGGTTATCACAGTGATTGTTAACAACGTGCACTTTGCGAATGGCTATGATTGACAGAAAAAGTAACGATTGTGAAAATGCTATACTGTTCTATTACTCGTACTCTAGAAAAAAATAGTACTCTCCTACATACAAACTTTGTCCTGCTTTAAAAAAGATGAAATCTAATGTCATTATTTTTTGACATATCATAGTACTTTAAATGACATTTTGCAAAGTTTATATTTTATTAAAAATGAATATTCAAGTAACTATATAGCCCACCTAACGAAGACCAAAAGTTGCCTATCGGGGGAAATAACTCGTGTATAAGCGAATTTTGGCATAGTTGTAGGGAATGGTGTTTTAAACCACATACTAAAAGTACTGGTGGTTAGGGGTGGAGCTAACGGGGGGAGAGGGGTGTAGGGGTCCTTATTTTTAATGTTTCGTAAATAACTCGTAAACCGTGGCTTCTAGCAAAAAACGTTCTAGTACATAAGTAATCTACATAAAATTCTCTACAAAAAGGTATATGCATGTTTCCTGTGGGATCAATGTGTCATGAGATAAGAAAGCAAGAAGATGGACACTAAAGAAATAAACACATTTCTTTATGTAGGTATGGCACATACAGAATGCTCGCGAGCATTCCAAAATATTTTAATGCTCAATTCCTGACCATATTTAGAGTCTTTGATGTTATATAAAATTTCCTGGATTCGGCTTGGTTTCAGAGATAATCAACCTTTTTTTCGAAATATGTTTTTCGACGTAACTCATCATAAAACTTCTTTTTGATTACAATGCTACCACAATGTGTTTTAATATTACCACACCTTTTGCCTGGCAATCAAAACATGGGAATAAACTTCACGAAATAACCAGTCCCTAAAAAAAATATTAAAATAAATAATTTCAACAAATTGTTATTGTGATAAAAAGTATGCAAAAAGTCTTAAAAAAAAAGAAAAAAAAGTTTTTTTTTTGGTGGTATTTGACATTAGGTCTCATAATAATTTTTGTTTGTTTTGATGTCTAGAATGCATAGTAAAAATCTTTTGACGATGATTATTAGAATATTTTAGGTTTAGAAGATAATTAGGTATTTTATTTTTACAAATAAGCATACAGGGCGCGCCCGGGCGCCAGCATTCCAAAAGATTTTAAGTATACATCCCAGATATCAAAATAAACAAAAAATATTATGAGACCTAATGTCAAATACCACCAAAAAAAAAATATTTTTTTTCTCTTTTATTTTAGACTTTTTGAATACTTTTTGACATTTCCAGTACTTTTTATCATAACAACAATTTGTAAAAATTATTTATTTTAATATTTTTTTAGGGACTGGTTATTTCGTCAAGTTTATTCCCATTTTTTGATTGACAGGCAAAAGGTGTGGTAATATTAAAACACATTGTGGTAGCATTGTAATCAAAAAGAAGTTTTATGACGAGTAACGTCGAAAAACTTATTTAGAAAAAACGGTTGATTATCTCTGAAACCAAGCCGAATTCAGGAAATTTTATATAACATTAAAGACTCTAAATATGGTCAGGAATTGAGCATTCAAATCTTTTGGAATGCTCGCGAGCATTCTGTATGTGCCATACCTACTTAAACAAATGTGTTTATTTCTATTGTGTCCATCTTCGTGCTTTTTTATCTCATAACATATTGATCCCAGAGGAAACATGCGTAAACCATTTTTGTAGAGAATTTTATGTAGATTACTTATGTACTAGACCGTTTTTTGCTATAAGCCACGGTTTACGAGTTATTTACGAAAAATTAAAAATAAGGACCTTTACACCCCCCTCCCCCCGTTAGCTCCACCCCTAACCACCAGTACTTTTAGTATGTGGTATAAAACACCATTCCCTACAATTATGCCAAAATTCGCTTATACACGAGTTTTTTCCTCTGAGTTTCCTTCGTTTGGTGTACTAATATCAAAGTAGAGTAAGATCAGTGTAATATAATGGATTCTTCAATTTGACGGGAACGTTTGACAGCCGAATCTGTTAATACATTTTAGCAGTTTACTCGTTTAATCAGTGAAATTTTAATAAGTGATTAAAATATGTGTAGGTAATTAATTATTATAATTAAAATGACAATATTTTCTGAAATTTTAGTAATTGATAAAATACCACACGTTGATAACGATCACTAGTATCAGTTCTGCGTGAAATGCACCCTTTCCATTGCCACTTCGATCTACGAGTATATCGACAACTTTGGTTCTCCTGATTATATCACGCAGGGAAAGTATATAAATTGTGATCAGCAAAAAGACCCGCTTCTGGTGCAGTTTTTAGATTTCTAAGAATAATCGTCTAGTCACTTGAATTAATATGTAAGGAGTGGTTCTATTTTATCTACGTGTTGCAAGACATGAGCGTTAGCGATTCATGAACACAATAATTTTAGAAATATTCAATCGTGTACTATTTGAGGGTACGTCAATCACTTTAAAGTTATGGAATAAGGGATAAAGAGTACCTGATTATTTCAAATGTATGTGACCAAAACATAACACTGAAAATGTAATCAAAAAGACTAAAAGTAACTTAAGTTAGATGAGACGAGAATAATTTTTCCAACTCACAAATTTTATTACAAAAAACACAATTTGTAGTAAATTTAAATAAGCCATAACAAATGAAATACATGTATCTGAGTTGGACACAAGTTCAAATATGAAAGGAATTGACACAAGAGCGTAGAGCGTAAACTGTAATAAGTGTAACCTAAAACTGTTACATTCTCTAACTTAACCCATAATGAATGTGGGCAGTATTAATACGGAGTACTAATGGAGGAGGACTCCTCCAACCGCAGACTTTATGTCCTCCGAGCGGTCTAGAATTATTAATCGACCCGATGCTGATTGCATTCTTGCTTGCGGTTGGGGTATTCGGCAATGCAGATATGCCATTGCTATTCCAGTGCTGTATTGGCAACCACGAGAATCTAATGAAGACTGGAGACTGGATCTTCGTTTAAACTACGTATCGGAAGCACGTCTTCTTATAATTTGATAACATATGACTAATGAAAATGCCTAGGTAGGTATGTATGTATCTTTTCATGCGATTCTGTTGAACAAAAATATGTATCAAAGTCCTACGATATACACATGAACTGTTATACGTTTTTAATTCTTAAGAGGTGCCGAGGCATTAAAGGTACGTTTTGCAATATTTTAACTAGCTGTTAACTATTACATTATAAGAATTGTCAATATTGTCTTAGTGGTAAAATAGTATTTACAAAACACAGTAATTTTCGAAAGAGCATGTGAAATAATGAACATGTCTAATAATATAGGTACCGCCCTCAGCAAAGGACAATTCTGCTCCGGAGAAGCCGGTATACCGGGAGGACGGCTAAACCGGTAATAAGGTTCGGTTCAAGAGGATAATTTATTTGAAATAAAATTCTGCAACATTTCTTTATAACTTTTTATTCAAATTGTGTCATATTTTGTAGTAAAATTAAATACATTTGTAAATTATTTGACACAAAGCAGATAAATTGAACATTTTAATTGGTTCAAATTGAAAGTTATTGGTAAATCGTTTTATCTAGGTAAAACATGTAGCATGCAAAACAACATTTGAATAGTCGATTAATGCTGGCATTAGAGTACAAACGTAGCTTGTAATACGTATTATATCACATGTTAATCACAGAAACACAAGCAAAATAAACACCCTAGACAAAATCAAACAAAGAAACTTGAACAATGCTGTCTTAATTTACATTAATATGAGATTTTCTGGTGTATTATATGTAATGTTGTTCATTCAAAATCGCGTTAAACACAATGAAGATTTGTTTCCGAGCCGTCGAACAATTTATCTCAATGACGACTTGGCTTAAGTTATGCCGCGTGTCTTGTTAAAATTAAGGATTTAAATTTAAATTTGAATCCCGCAGCGAATAGGTGAAACGAAATAAATATGAATATGAATGGGAAATCTGACAAGAGCGCTGGGAACGGGTTGGAATTATTAACTTTTCGAGTGCATTCGCGTACCGTCGGGAGTGGCAGCCGAACGCGTCAAGTGCGTCTAACGAGCTTGTCACTTTGTTAACTTACTATTTCTTTGAATTTTATTTGGTGCAATGACATTATAAAGTTCTGAAAGTAACTTTAACTAATTGTCATTCGATTTAGTCATTCTCATAATAAAATCTACCTGCTAGTGAAAAGTTATGATTAGATTCATGTTATAAGTTTTTTAATTTACAGTTTCAAGTTGCTCGTTTTTAATTATTATAGGCATTACCCAATTTTATCTTGCTTTCAGGAGGTAAATTTGTAATAGTTAACTATCGTTTTTTTCTGGATATCGTTCAAATTTTTAACACAAGTTTGCAGTTAAGTAAATTAAACGAGCTATCATATTTGTTCTTATACATACTATTGAAGATACATAGGTCAACTGTAGTAAATAATTATTAAATTTTAGTCAAATGGAAAATTTTAATTTATTGGTACGAGTGACAGAGAGTTCATACGAGTATTCATTTGAAATGTAAATAATAATGTACCTACATCTCATTGTCAGTGCAACTATTTTTGTGAATTCGTCACCCGTAGAATAAATCGAATATTACATTTGAATAATGTACTAAATTTATATTTATATTAATATATTTGGATGTAATGTTACTAGTTACGAAAATAAATATCCGAAGATGGGTGCCACTTGCACTAACAATAGTACATTTGTTGGCATTACTGAAGGTACGAAACATGCTCTACGGGAATTATATTTATATTAATAATCAAACTCATAAAATTCGACGTTCATGTGGTTCAGTAGGTCCTTCAATAAAAAAAACCTTATGCGCAATCAAATATACCTACAGACATGATTAATTTAAAGCTAAAGCAGGATTTTTCCTAATTTCGCTAATAAATACGCTTTCAGCCCTGCTTTGCCGCTGCCCTTAAGTAAAGTTGAAACAATATTTCTATCAAGTTTTTCCTGTTTCTGCTGACAGTCCTGCAGCCAGACATCTCGAAACCGCGCAGATAGGCCGCGCTCGCAGACGATTTAGTCGCCGAGGATAATTTGGGCGGCGGCGAGCGGCGCTGACCGGGCACGCCGCATCTCAAGTGGTACTGCACTACTGAAGAGGCCCTTTGGATTTTTTACTCCATTATATTGAACAAAGTTCGATTATGGGCGTTATTGACGAAGTCGTATTTGCTTTATCTACTGTGGATTAACTTTGATCTTGGGACATCTTAACACAAATCGGCCTAGTCCCACGGTAAGCTCAATCATGGCTTGTGATGTGGGTACCAGGCGACGATATAAGTACCTATGTAATAGATAGATACATACTTAAATACATAGACAGCCATGACCAAGGAACAAATATTTGTGATAAATCGCCAAATAAACCTATCCATTAGTTAAAATTATCACCATCCTTTTCTAAAATCATCAGTCAAAAAAGGACAGGGCTAACATTTATTTGACAGGTACTGTTAACTGGGGATTGAAAAATCAGTCCTTAATACAGTAAGTATACATAATATATTGAACCAAAAAATGTTGTTAATCTGGACCTATTTTTGCACAGGTCAGATCGCTTGTGGTTTGAAGTTAAATATAAAATTAATGTGTTTATTAGACATAATATGTTCTAATTAAATTCAATATGTATTAATGAGTAAGTATTATGTTTACTTAGACTTTGCAAACAGAAATCAAGGAGGAAAATGTCATTTACCTATTCTTAAGGAGTTAACTACGCTGTTTAAGGACATAATTTTCATCGGCAGTATAGTATTTTTTTGTTATCGACATTAACCTCGATCTTATCATTCGTATAAAATATTTTTTTGTGTTTACGCATGTACATTTCTCAAGTAACAACTCGGTCATAAAACTCCGGGCAAAGTAGATTCATGGCTTAATTTCGCTTGTTTAGCGGCAAGTATGTTTATACTAAAATCATACTTTTGTGAATAACTGGATTCTATACATAATAGTAGGTACTATTAATAATTATTCTGGGACTAAAATATCATGTATTTACTTAGTTCGGCGTAGCATAGGTATATAAGTAAGGTCCGAAGTCGAGTAACTAACTCGACGCATCTATAATGCAGTCTGTTTCTACTCTTGTATCCTTAGGTTTTAGAATATATAAACACTTGAGCTGTCAATCCCGCTCCAACTTAAACAAAACTTTACCAAGCCACATAGGTTTAGCGCTACCAGGGCGTCATAATGCCAAAGATATTAGTTAGTAGCAGCTGCTCAACTTTCAGTACGTGGAGCGAAGTTAATTAGAGCGGTCCGTCTGCGGCTTTAATAATTTCGCCGGACCCGGCCGGCGACCCGCTCGACCTCACGGAATTGATATAAACGGTTAACGGTTCGCCGGTGGATATGCAAAATCCGAATGTTATTGGCACCATAGAGTAGTGAATATTTATACTTAACATGTTTGAGATATAAACAAATCGCTCGACTTCTAGACAAATATATTTTATATAAAATAGATGATACCCTGGCATGATGTTCTCATAATAACTAATTAATAAAATACATGTATGACTGGAAAATAAGTAGGCATGTATTCCAGACAAATATAAATTTTTGAAATGAGTAATATTATGGTATAAATTGCTTTGTATAAGTATTGTGCTACATCTATTTATAAATAGTCCAAGTTCGATAGCATGAACCTGAAAAGAAGTGTCAAATTGTTTGTATTAAGAGGCCAGTATAGGTTTTTGACGAATTTGTGATACTAAATATATTAGAGTAACTAAAAACAATCCTGCTAACAATAAAATTCTAACTACATAAGTGGAGTATTTTTCTATTATTTGCCTAAGTTTTCTTTTTGATAATGTACATCAATCTAGGAGCTATTTCACGTTTTGTGATTGTAGAGGTAGATTATGTTCAGTTTTTTTATAACAATATTTTATGAAAGCAGTACCTACATAAATTGTAAATATGTGTTGGAAAATGAGTGGTCTAAGAAATAAGTGGAACAGTTTTTTTCATTTTCATACAGATTTTTCGAATAAATGTATTTCCAGCTAGAACAAATTTAAGAAAAAAATGTAGCAGTAAAACATGCATTTAGTAGATAATTTTGAGTACCTATTTTTAATATAATATTTCATAAAAATATAATGCAGAAATCAACTTTCATGTCTAAATAATATATTATAAAATTAACTACGTAAATGGCATGAATATTTTATAAAAAAATCTAAATACAGTATCTAAATATTGTATGAATCAACGTCACCGCACAACAAGGTTTCTCATGATCATGTATTTGGATACTAAATAATAATATACGGGGTGGCCCATTCAAATCGGTCAGTATGGGAAAGTCTGAAACTATAAGACATACGAAGATTTGTTCTTAGGAACCATGTCATCGATTTTAATAATAAGGGAAACTACTTACGTTGATAAATATGAAAAAAAAAACTTATTTTCTTAAGATTTACACAACAAACACCTAGTAAAATAAATTTAAGTACGTGAAAACAATGAATTCCATTCATTTTAGACATCATGTTTCTTAGAGACATTTACTGCTTAAGAATAAACATCGTGTAAGTTTATTTTTCAAAACAACCGGGTTCGATTCCCCAGCTGGGTACAGTTTTTTTTCAAATGTATGAATGCTGTTTTTCTTTTTATCAAAATCGGTGACATGGTTCCTAAGAACAAATATTCGTATGTCTTATAGTTTCAGACTTTCCCGTACTGACCGATTTGAATGGGCCACCCTGTATATTTGTCAAAACTATTTATTTGTAATGTGTAAGAGTTCGTATTATCATAAATCATAACAATTGCAAATTATATGCATTAAAAATTCATTATTAACGATTTTCACCTTCAAAACCAGGCTCTTAACGAGCTACGACCTATGGAAGAAATTCAAGGTAAAATCACGTAAAATGTAACTTAATAGGGAAACGAATAGCATTTTTTTTTTGTCTTAAGAAAGTAGGTTTTCCTCCTATCGAGATAATAACGTTACACTGTACACATTATAGTAGACAGAGTCGTTATTGGTTTCTTATTCTAAACAAAAACTAGTATTTTAGCGCGAGCAGTTATCACTTATCACCAGCTATATCCTACAAATGACAAATTAATCAAAAAGAAACCCCTTAATGATAAGACTTGGTAACCAGCGGTGTCGGTACTAAACGGGGAGTCAAACTTACCTCGGATATTAACTGGCACGTCAGTTTCTAATTACTCCATCCAGTTTATCACCTGCGACTGACGGCACTCCTGCTTCTGAAGAACCATCTTAGATTCAACCCCAAATAATACTACTCAAAACTTAATGGTGGATCTTGAAATGTTGGACGTCTCAAAGACGCGAAGTATGGCGACATGACAGCTCCATTATAGTAATGTGTCGAGATGTTGAGGGTATAATCAATGGTGCGAAATGGAAAATTGTATCGTAGAAGCGTTTCATTTCTATAAAAGTGGTTCAAAGTAACTCTTAAAAGTAAGCGGAAAATAGCTACAGATGAATTGTGAATAGAATTTCTTTGAAAAATTTTCTCCACACCATGAGACATCGATCTTCGATTTCTTATAACTGTTTGACTGGCCAATGTTTGACGTAAACACGTTACATCCATGTTGTCGAGCTTCATGATCACTGTTGTTGTATCAACAAGTAGATATTAGAAGCATTAATGTTATTATAACCTATTAATAAGTGCTTCGCTGTGGAAGCTGATGAATATACACTTTCCGTTGGCCCAGCGATTCACCCGAAGTAGTACTTGGCCTCCGACACGAGTTGGCACCAACGTGCCTGGTTTTGTACGATCTCCTCCCAGTTCTCCGGGTTCAAGGCGCGTAGGTCCTTCTCCACTTTGTCCCTCCACCGGTACTTAGGCCACCGGTGGCCAACGGCCAACCGGTCTGTGGCCGCTGGGTCGCACCAGATGGGGCTCTCTTCACTGCCGTATGTCATCTGGCATTCTTGTGATGAGCCAGCAGAGTCTTGCAGATTTTATCGCTGATGACTATACTGCTATTTATTCCACTGCTATATTTAAAATTAAATCTACAATTTATGACGAGTACACAAAAGCCATAAGGTATTTATTAAAACAGGATAAATTAAATTATAAATTATGTAAGTAAATACTATTTACTTGTAGATACTATTTACTTGTAAATAAAGTACCTATTTATTATTGTTGCAGTTTGAAGCTACCTTTCAATTCTATAATTCACTTGCATCTTCGAGTTTCTTAAATTTTAATTTTCTTGGTTGATGAAGACAAGATTATAATGCGATTATTGTAAAGAGCTACGAATTTTAAAGCCTGCCAATCAAATAAGTCGCTTGAACGAGCCGCGGTACAATCTTATCTAATTTCACGCTTCATAGTCGCCAAATTTGAGCCTTTTATTAATTGTTAATTTGTATTAGGAAATCTTAATGAGATTTCGTTGATTAATCTTTGTTTAAGAGACAGCTTTAAATAAAAGTAATTGTTGGAATTACATTAAAATCCTCAAGCAGAAGAACAATTGTGTAAATATTAAAAATGTTAAAAATTCAAGTTTATGTTCTTAAGTATGAACTAAGATGGAGTTTCTCCTAAAAATAGTATGTGAAGTGCAAGGTCACTCCTCACACAATTGCCTATAATAAGTATCTAAATATTTTATTCAAGAATAATTCGAATGAAATCATGATTATTATGGCATCCGATGTTCGAGTCACATATTCCAGTTGTATGTATTTACGCTTCAGGTCTTTTCAGTAAATCCACCCGTCCTATACACCATTTTAAACTTTACAGCGAAACATTCAAACTTTGCAGACGAATTCGATCTGTAGGAACGACGAAATCGGACCGGCACTTTGTAACAAACAACTCTATTATTGTGGGTGCTCAATAGACGCATGCTCAGAATCAAACAACATACGCTTTAATTTTTGACCACTTTATGCCACGTCCCGTGATTGCAACTCATGCTGTATTTCAAAAGGTTTACTAGGACTAGCCAGTGCCCACGTTATAAGTATTTCAGCTACTAGGATATCAGGAGTGTCAAGAAGAACTTATTGATTTACTCTCGCCTTCATTCGGGGTCAGATGCGCGCGGCTGCAGTAGGCCACTGGAACAGCGTTGCACCATAGTCCATTCCGTGCAGTCTATTGCAGCTCACGTAATACATGAATCCTGAAACATGGAATTGTATTAGTGATCGTTTAAGAATCCTTATTTCTTTCTTGTAGGTGCATGTAAATAAACATGGAAAATTGGTCTTGCGCTTAAGAGCTAATGGAAAAGTATCGTAAACATCCAGTGAAAAGAGTTTGTGGTTTCAAGGTGATAAGTGCAAGTGCAACTGCGTTGTTTGGCAAGATGGAGACACACTACACGGATAACAGTGGTTTGATTTATATACTTATGACCCTTGATTACATTTTTCATCAAATTGTTCACAAGCTTTCATTGATAAGTAACCCATCGTATTTGTGAACAACTCTATTTTATTTGGATGATGATCAAAGAGACGAGTATAAACATAAATCAATACAAGTTTTCACCCGAGATCTATAAAGAAACTATTTTAACATATCTCTACTTAGGTACATGCAGATAAAAGGACACTCAATATGGCTTTGGAAAAGTTCATCCGAAGCTGCAAAGGGCCTTTTCGGATTTGTGAAGGGGTTTAAATCTTCGCACCGCGTTATTACACCGAGTGTGCGGATCGGCCCTCGGGCTTACGGTGTAATAATGTTTGTATTTCATTTAGCTCTGAGGATGAACATCTTAGCGTGTTTTCGTTCTGAAAGTAAGTCTTTGATTTTTGAATCCGTTTAATGTCACGGTTGAGAGGTCTGGATACGTGACATTTGATTTTAGAGCTCATTTTAATTGCAGTATAGTTAATTAAATATTTGCTTAGTTAATAGTAGGTAACTACCTAATTGTTGAAGATATCTACACGACACATAGTGTAAGTTAGTTACCTATAATTTTAGTAAGTCTTGATTAGGCTCCTTGTTATTGACAAGGGATACCTTATGGCTATTGAATTATGAAATGTAATTCCCCAATACTAACAGTTTCATGTATAATTCATTGTATAATTGAGACAATGTTAATGATAAAATAACTTATGAATAGTGCATTACATTAGATATTATATACCTGTACTATAATGTCAAACGCATATGATGTGTGCTTGGCTAGGGTCATAAATCAATGGAGTTAATCCACGAGTCCCGGGGTTCAGCTCATCACCATAAATATCCAATTTTTCAAACCTGGGTGACTTTATTATTGGACATCGGAATTGCTTTTAAAACAGACTGTAACGAGATTATCTTCGCGTTTGTTCCAGCACCTTAGGTACAGCCAACATAAAATGTGGTCTACCACTTTTCGACTTTATTAACATTGAATAGTTCGAACTGTGGTAGACCATATATTTTGTTGACTGTTCATCTATAGCTTTCATTGTAATGTTATTAAGTTTGAATTAACTTGTTTAATCATTTAGTGATAAGCTGTAGAAGCGAATAAAAATACAATTAGGGGCCTTATGATAGTCAAGCGTTTGTCGTTTGTCGTGCTACGCATCACTTTCGGACTTACCAACATACTTGTTAGAAGGTGACCATCATAAGCCTACATCAGGGATGTTGTGCGTCACGGGAAACTTGAACATCTCAGTCGATTCTTAAATGAGATCCTTTCGATACGTGCTATTTCTTAGCATATTCTTTACCCAGTGATATATAGCTCGTTTCATTCGCGAACACGCATGGCTTGGTGTATATTGTCATTTCATGATAAACCCCTGCACCCGTAACATCGGTATAACAGAAATCTGAAACATACATATATGCTCTGTGACAATTTCAATTGTATATGTACATTGACTTTCTATGAAAGACTTATGATGAAACAGTCTATGAACAAATTAGACTGTTAAAAACAAAAAACTT